>JALIZF010001719.1:0-232500 GCA_029948255.1 Telmatactis stephensoni | reverse complement strand
ATTACTCGTACCTATTAATTCTGAATTATACTATACTACTCACTGTTTCTTTGTAAAAAAGCAAGCTATTGAGCACTGCATCGTGGATGGAGGAGCAAAAACTAAGAGTTCTAAACAGTATAGATCTAGAAATCGAAATCGCACGCTGTCAGAATGGCAGAGTAGACAGACCTGGCCTAGAGGATGACAACGCAACGTCGCTAAAGCATGGAAACGAAGCGTTTTTGGATTACATGCTGGACAGTGTGGTTGTGGGCTCAAAATGAATAAATTGATTGGTAGAACCAGTCATCGCTTATGCACATTCTCCACCTCAATCAGAGAAATCAGAGAAATCAAATGTTATTTCAATATTTGAGGGATAAGAAAAAAAGAAAGAAAGAAGGGGGCTCAGAAAAAGGGGGGTGAAAATTCACCCATTTCACCTCCCCTGGATCTGCGCCTGATTAAGTATCCCACAGCATTGTTGACTTGGATAAATTAGGATCACAACGGGATCACAACAGGATCACCACATATCGAGTGTCATCTTATCAAAAAAGCAATCTAGATATATCCGGAATATTTCATCTAGTGCATTTGTACACGAGCAATCTGCTTTCTATTTATTTTGGATTTAAGTATTTTAGTTCGTGTAGCCCTAAACACCCCCTTATACGTTGTACATTCACACACGTTGCTGATTTGCAGTGGCAGCTTTACAAAATAACACCAGTGGGTCGGCACGTTGACTTTATTTTAGTCACTGGTTCATTTAAGTAACATTTTTCTCGCAACCCGCAAATTTTGGCCCGCAACCCGCAAACTTTGGCCAGCAACCCGCAACCCGCACCTTAGTCAAACTCCTTTTCCTTCTCTTGCTGCCTTTCCCTTTTTTCCTGCTCTTTCTTTTCTTTCTCCTTCTTTTCTTTTTCCCTTTTTTTCTTCTCTTCCTGCTTTTCCTTTTTTTCCTGCTCTTTCTTTTCTTTCTCCATCTTCTTTTCTTTTTCTTTTTTTCCTTCTCCTGCTGCTTTTCCCTTTTGTCCTGCTTTCTTTTCTTTTTCCATCTTCTTTTCTTTTCTTTTTTTTTTCCTTCTCCTGCTGCTTTTCCCTCTTTTCCTGTTCCTTCTTTTCTTTCTACTTCTTCTTTTCTTCTTCCTTTTTTTTCCTTGCTTTTCTCGTTTTCCTGTCCCTTCCATTCTTTATCCTGCTTTGTCTGTTCTTCTGGGTCATTTTCATTCATCTGGCCATCATCTGTTTGTTTCTTGACTTTTGCTTTCATTAGCTCATCCTTTGAATCTGAGTATACTGAGAGTACTTCTTCTTTTCTTCTTCCTTTTTTTTCCCTTGCTTTTCTCGTTTTCCTGTCCCTTCCATTCTTTATCCTGCTTTGTCTGTTCTTCTGGGTCATTTTCATTCATCTGGCCATCATCTGTTTGTTTCTTGACTTTTGCTTTCATTAGCTCATCCTTTGAATCTGAGTATATATTTAAACAACAGAAATGAAGTATTGTCAGTATTTAGATGACAATAAGCCAACACATTAAGGACGTTGCAAATAAGCAAATAAAAAATGGTGGTGACCATTTCCGAGTTATTAAGTCAACAAAAATCGAAGAAAAATCAAATGCGTATACCAGACAAAGCAGTGGTCTTTTAAGATTGATAAAAGCTTTTTACCAGAAAAAAACTTCTTTAAGAACATGATAAGATTATTTCAAACAAAAATCATCAAAAATTACGGCAATTAAAAGCAATCTAGATTTTTTAAATAAATATAAATAAATAAATTTGGGGTAGCTCATCACCCTTCCTCGCAGCCAAGTGCTGAATTACGAAGGGCACAGCTCAACGTGATCGAGTCGAAGGTTTATAAGGGCACTTTCATTACGAGACAATCACACATTTACATACAAATTTACATACACATACACGTAGCAGCCACCATACGACTCATGTCTGGTCACGGAGCACAGCTTAGATCGAAACTAGTTCGTTTTTACTGAGGGAGGAAAAACCGGAGAACCCAGAGAAAAAAACCTCGAAGCAAGGGAGAGAACGAACAAGAAACTCAAGCCACATGTGATGCCCCGTCCGGGGATTGAACGAGGGACCACAGCGGTGACAGATCGGCGCTCTCATCGCTCGGCTGTAGCAAAAAATTGTAGCAAAAAATTAGTCTGAGAATGTCCTTACTTTAAGATTTAAAAAATTGGGGGTCACCGTTTTCGTTTTCGAAATATTTCACGTCAAAATCTGGCAATCCGCTCGACATCTTGAAAACCGAGTGGAGACGGGATTTCGTGGGTTCCTTTTTGTCTTTTTCTTTCTTATTTGTGCGCCTTTTCAACACAAATAATTCATCCTTGAATTTCCATTATTTTAATTTTTCCTACAAACTTGAACAATGTTTTCTTCAAAAAAAGAAAAAAAGAAATTATCGAAAAAATATTGTTTTACAGCTGCCATCTTGGATTTAGTTGAGGGCGCGTGCTAGCCTGCGCAGTAAAAGTGCGCGTGAACAATGCCTGCGAACGTCCTTAAATGAATCATGATCACCTTTTATTTATTTTTTTAAATGTTTGCTCAAATCCCCCCCTCCCCTTTCCCCAAATATACACACAGCAACGAATCCTGGCTATGCCACTGTACACAGTTTAGGAACCATACTAATAAGTTAATTCACAGATTGGCCGGGTAATCATGAGTATTTTATGAGCGATTAACTTACTTGAATGGCTTATCACTTGACATGGGTAGTAAGTATGGCCATATGGAGCATCAAATGCCCCAAATATGTTCTTTTTCAGCCTATCTTCTTGAATAACTTCCAATATGCCATCCTCAACAAATTGAACTAAAACGTACCCTGCAAATTTAACATAAAAGTCCATTAAAAAACAAGCACTTTTGAAGCACTTTTGAAGGACTTTTGAAGCACACAAATTCACTTTTCATTTTCAAGGAATGATCGACTATAAGGTAAGTCTTATGTGCGGAAATGTTTATAAATTTTGGATAAACAATCATTTCGAATCGATTTTAATCTGTCTTTATACCAAAAAAAAACTTCCAGGGGATTAATAAATTGTGAAAACTTCTTACAAAGATTTCAAAGTTGACAGCTTACAAAATTTTGCTGAAAACGCTGCTATAGGCTTATCTTTACTCTTCTTCACAAAAGGCAAAATCGACAGTTCTTAAAAATCTGTAAGTATAAATTATATTCATTGGTATAATCAAGTGTACAGTAACAATTTTCAAATCTATTAATTCACCAAAAAGTTGAAATAAAAGGTAATTTTTGGTGAAGGTATGTAAAAGGGTCGCCATATGTCTCTGTTCACCGAATGAACAACTGGCACTGATTTTGATACAAACAAGTCAAAAAAGCTCATTGTCTGGCAAATATTACATCGCACTGACTTCAAAAACCTTTTAGCCATACAAGCAATTCTTAAAAATTTCAAGAGCTACTTACCAACATCTGCTTTTGTCGGAGGCTGAATCTGCCGTCTTGCATTCATCTTGGCTTCTTCAAAAATGGTGGGCTTTTGAGTAGTTGAAGTGTTGCATTATGGGAGAGTGGCACGCTTAGAATCTTGGGATAGAATCAACATGGCTTCCAGAGATGACAAAAAGATTTTAGGAACTGCTAAAAGATCTTACCGTCCTTACCTTTCTTGGTTTAGTGATCCAAAAGAAAAACCATTTAAAGTAACAGGATGGAGATGGATGAGCAATTCAAATTCATGTGATCAGGCTGCAACTACATGTACACTTTCAGATTCGACTGTTTAGACACTGATGAAGAGCAGGCTTTTGAAGAATTTAATGCAGAAAGTCAGGAAGATCATGCAGGAATTGCAAATACAAGTCTTGATGAATTCAGTGACGAACCCGAAGATGAAGAGGCAACCTTTTGCGAACACGGAAAATCAACTCAATGTTGTCTATCTGGATTAAGAGGAGAGTTTTGTTTGTCAAGACAGTGATGATGATGAAGTTAATGTTAAAATGAATTGTTTTTTATTGTTTTAAACTCTCCCCTATTTTTTTTTCTCTATATAAAAAATATCAATAATGAAAATAGGTGTCAGATTGTTTCCAGAGTGTCAGATTGTTTCTGGAATTTGCTTATTACACAAAATGTGTGGATTTTTTGCTTAATAAGTAAGTTTGACGTGCCAAAGTTATGTATTAAGTAAAAAGACCGTGTTTTTTGTTTATTACGCAAAAAGCTGTCACTTTTTGCTTATTACGCAAGAATTTTTTGCTTATTAAGCAAAAGTGACCTAAGCACATTTTCCCAGCTTTGATCGGCCGCCATTACAGAAAAATCTCTAAAGAGCAAAAACTCACTGGAAAGTGATAATTCCTCAAAATAAAAGTATTCGGTGGCTTCATCGTTGGGTAAAGTCTTTCTCAAAGGAGAACTAAGGCATGGCTCTTCTTATCGGAAGAGATATTCTCCAAAATCCGAGCTAGCAATTGGAGAGATGACGGGAAGTCGTGTTTTGCTCGATAGATGTTCAAGTCGTCGTTCAAGTTATAAATTAAATTTTCTTCATCATTTTTGTAAAACCATTAAAATAACAAAAAAGAAGTTCAGTAAATGTTCGTAGGCCGTGTTAAGATTCATTGATCAAGATTTTGCTTCATCAGCCTTGCATTTTTATTATCCAAGCTTTCGAGCAACTTGCTCTTCATCAGGGTAAACGGTTGTGACAATTACAAGAAATCACGCATGTAAATACACTGCGCGCGCTTCTAAGACGTTAAAAACAATCCGCGCGCTGTACAAGTAAAATTGTGCGTGCTCTAATTACAATCATTAAACAAACTACGATAACTGTCTGGTAGATTCCGGCCACTGTCTTTGTTAAATAATACGTTTGACCCATGTTTTGCAATTTGCCAGGCCTCCAGCCACTTCCTCTGATGCCATCGTTCTTCCTTTATCTATGCAAGGCTGATGAAGCAAAATCTTGATCAAAAAAGAAGTTGTTCTCCTAATGAAAAGGTTGTTAGTTATTCACTTTTTATAAAAGTTAAGCTCAAAAATAGGCGCGAGTTATGGATTCAGGATTGAGATGCCGGGACTCACGGAGATCAAAAACGAGTGTCATACTTTTTATAGCTTGAACACCAAAAAGTCCTAGAAACATATAAAAAACAAACAAGCAAGTCTTTAGGCAAGGAAACAAGTCTTGATGAGCTAGATAAATAAGGCGGAGTTTGTTTATTGGTCTGAGATATTCTCGAAATTCCGAGCTCACGATTGACTCGAGAGAGTAGACTAGCTGGTTCGGCAAACTCATGTTTCGCACGATTCCAAGCAAGTTGTCGCTTGATTATGAAAATTATATTTACTTCGTCAAACCATTTAACAGGAGATTAAATTAAGCTTAAATCAAGGTTTTCTTTAGACAGTGAACATCAAAAAGTCTAACTTAGGTAACATCGACAAAACGAACAAGAAGGCAAGGAAAGAAAGTCTGGATCAGCTATAAAAGAAATAGGCAGAGTTTGTTCAATTGATCTGCGTTTTCGTTTATTTAGCAAAAGAAAAAAATTAAGCTTATTTATTTGCTTATTGATCAGAATTGTCAAATACTGTCCATCTATCAATGCAGCCTCGCATAAAGACAACCTTTGAGGCATGGCCATTTTCTTCCCAGAATCGATTGAAAGTTTTCAACACAAAACACCGAGCTACTTGCTGGCTAAAATTCCAGGCTAGCTAGCTGGCTGTGCACAGAAAAGCCAATTTGAAGTCGCTTCCTCTGTCCTTGTCTTTATCTATCCCCTCAGCAAACCATATATATTGTCTGCCTTTATAGCAGTAAGATACTAGATAGATAGAAAGGCAATAAAAAGGCTTCATTGGAAGTTCCACCACAAGTAAGAAGTAAAAGTCAGCTCAAATGATTTCACTCTCATATCAGTTTTTCTCAACCACCTATTTCTTGAAATATCTCTATAAGAGTCTTGATGCATTAGGGAGAATTTTACTGTTTAATTTATGGAATTGTAGTTGGATGATTACCCAGTAAAGACAAGTTAGTTGAGGATTGTAAAGGAGGCTGGGGAGTTAACAGTGAACATCAAATGTTTCGGGGGTGGAAGCGGAATCATTTAAGTTCAGCCCATGATTCATGATTCCTTATCAAATTTTTGTCGTGATTCATGATTCATTTTACAAAATACACTGATTCATGATTCCTTAACTTAAAACGCAATGATTCATGATTCCTACAAATTTCAAAGCCGTGATTCATGATTCCTGATTCCGCTTCCACCCCCGAAAATGTTAACTGCAAATTTATGCCATTATGACACAACATACTGCATGGTAAAACTGATACAATTACCACCGACCGCAAGGTTCTTATTTGCAACTGACAATATCAATATCAAATACGGAGGATAATGTACTACCCACCTCAATCTATCATTCGCAACTGATTCTCGTCAAAACAACTTCTCTTGACGAATAAGGCCCAGAGGCAACGGGTATTTCTGGTATTATTGCCTTTATTCTTTGTTTTGAAGATAATTGGGTCACTTGTTGGTAGTTCCGCCTTCTCATCAAGGGAGTTTCCTTGATGCTTTAGCAAACACCCCGACCCTTTACACGTCAGAGGTTTTAGTTTTTCCCTTACATCGTCCTCAGAAAATCTTCCTCCTGTTGCCTTGACAAACTCTGTGGCTGAGAAGGCAAGGCAATTCTCTTTTGTCTTACTGCAAACTACCAAGGGGTTAATGGACTGCCTATAAATGCACACAAAAGAGGAATAAATGAACAAAAAACTGTAAACAGGAGTTGTCAGTCAAACTTAGAAGAATACCATGAATGCCTGAAGTATGCCTGGAGCGTTTAACATTTTTTGTGAATCTAATTTCTCATAAAACAACATGAAAATCAAGTTTAAAACTATGTAGCAAACACTTTTGAAGCAAAGATTGATTATAAAATTAAATGAGACTTACCTGTAAGTTGAATTTTGATTTGGATTCTATCTTGTCATCAGTCCGGAACAAAGGAGTAACATGAGAAGCACGCCCGCTTGCTTCTAACCATATTTAGTACTGGCCCGCTCTCACTCGCATGAGGAATGAAGGAGTAGGGAGGGTCCTATACTAAAAGTATAGGGAGGGCATGTTACTCCTTTGTTCCGGACTGATGACAAGATAGAATCCAAATCAAACTTCAACTTACAGGTAAGTCTCGTTTATTTTTATAATTCTATCCTGTCATCAGTCCTACGTCACTACGGAGTAACATGAGATTTCAAAGAGATGCGAGTGAGAGCGTGGCTAACGATTCCACTAGTCGTGACGATGTTAAAGGGATTTATTAAAATTCCATATCAATGATACAAGGTGCAAGAAAAAAGAAAAGAAAAGAAAAGGGGTATCCCTATTTAAAATATAGTTATATGCCCCTAGCAATTATACGCATTACATTTCATGTAAATTGTATTAAGTGTTTTTGCTAAATGCCTGAAGAATATGATTCCCGAAATGTGTCTATAGGTTTGTTGTAATGCTTGGCAAACGTCTGTGCTCAAGACCAGCCTCCAGCTTTCAATATGTCTTGGATATTGAGCCCTGAAGCTAGACCATAGGATGATGAGGCGGTTCTGCTACTATGGGCCGAGAAACGGTCTACATCGATTCCAGCTTCTTTGAGTGAGGTTTTTATCCATCGGCCGATCGTTTCTGGTTTGACTTGATTAAATGGTTTTATGAAAACTGATAAACAACTTCAAGCTTCTCCGTTGTTGTTAGTGATCGTTATATAGTGGTTGATGTGAAGCACTGGACAATTCCCAGGTTCTTGTGGATAGGCAATTATCTCAATAGGTCTAAGATGTGTTCCTGGTCGAGTAGTTTTAAGCTTGTCTGGCAACGTGAAACTCAATTTGTTATGAATGGATTGCATGAAGTCTAAATCTATATGACAGGCCTGTCAAGTTTAACTGGCATTTGATAATAGGCATACCATCAGTGTGAGTGAGTTGTGTAGCGGATGCAATTCTTGAGGTTGACCTGGAAGAGTCAACAGTTTTTTGTTTGGAGCTAGGCGGACTGGTGGCCTCAAGCACATCTTCATTGCTTGGGGATACCATGCTTGAGTCGGCCAGTCCGGGAGTACAACCACTCCTGTAGCCTTTTGTTCCCGTATCTGTTGCAATAATCTGCTTATCACACTGAAAGGAGGAAAGGCATAAAATTTTATATCAGCAATATTCACCGACAATGCATCTATTGCGATAGCCCCAGGGTCTGGTCTATATGAGACATATTTAGCGAATTGTGTGTTTACACGAGACGCAAATAAGTCGACATCCAGTAGGAAATTAAGTTGGGTAAGTGCTGATGCAATAACTTCTCTGTTAATCATCCGTTCCATGTTGATGTTGGTTTTACGCGATTCAGCGTCTGCAATCACGTTATCGATTCCTGGAATGTGAACAGCACTGAACCAAATATTGCGAGTCTTACACCATTCCCAAATAGATTTTGAAAGGTTATTACAATCAAGAGAGTGACTTGTTCCCATGTGGTTTAAAGCTGCTATTGCAGTCGTATTATCTATCCGCAATCTGATATGTGTATTGGTGAACGATTTGAAATAACACTGCAGTCCGAGGAATACCGCAAGGAGTTCAAGATAATTTATATGGTAGCTTTCCCGACTGACCATATTCCCCGACTGACCATATTCCCCCCGTGCTGCCGTCCTCATAAACGGCCCCCCACCCTGTACGTGATGCATCAGCCGTAGGGTGTGCGAAGGTAAGTCATGTGTGATAACATTAGAGGAAGTGATCACATTGCTCATCCACCATGTTAAGTTGTTTATGGCTGGAGTTGATAAAGAGAGATTTTTATTGAAATTCCCATTATTAGCCTTAAGTGCAGCAGTTTTGTCGCGTTCTAGGGCTCGGAAGTAGAGGACCCCGTACATCACCCCCGGTAATGCAGCTATAATTTCCCCTATTACTCGGCTCAGCTCTCTAATTGTAGGTCTTTCTTGTTTTAGGAGCTTCTCGCAATCTTGCTTGAGCCCGATGGCCTTTTCGTTTGTAAGTTTTATGGTCATATCGACCGAGTTAATTATAAAACCCAATAAGACTAGTTGCTGGGAAGGAACGAAGACTGATTTGTCCGGATGGATAATGAAACCTAGTTTGTCAAACAATATGAATGTGTCAAGGACATTTCGAACACACTGATCATATGTCTTTCCCTGAAGGTATAGGTCGTCAATATAGCTAGCTATAATATAGCCTAGATTGTGTAATCTAGCTAAAGGCGGTTTTACTGCAATTTTCATAATAATGCGAACTCTGACCTTCAAACAGTCTGTTGGAATTTGGTTTTTCGCTTCCGCCCACTTCAAACAAAACACCAGAAAACTACTCATAAATATCCCTAAAAACCTACCAAATGACTGAAAACGAACTTTAGATGATTTATAACAGCTAGATATGATTTTGCTATTCGGTTAGCTTTTGTACTTTTGATTTTTAATTTTGATTGACGGAAACTAATTTGGCAAAAAACACTTGAGTGTTTACATGTCCGAGTTCGCATGATTTTGAAAATTGCAGTAAAAGTTTTGTAAATACCCTAAAGCATGAAGACAAGCCATTCGGTAAACGTTTGTATCTATAAAACTCGCCTTGCCACTGGAAACATAGGTATCTGCGGTAAGAAGGTCTTACAGCTACAGAGTAATATGCATCCTTGAGGTCAAGTGAGGCAATTCTTTTCTCCCAATTTTAAGATGGACTGTAAAGAATCCATTTTAAAATGGTGATATGTAACAAACTGATTAAGACCCTGGAGGTTTAATATCAGCCAGTGACTCCCATTTTTCTTAGGTCTCGTGAAGATATTTGATAGAATTGCACATTTGCTATATGTAGTCTTTTCAATTATCCCTTTATCTAACAGCTTAGACACTTCAGATTGAATAATGGTAGTCTCCGCAGGGGAGAAGGGGACGTGAGGTCTGAAGGTCACACATGGCGCTGAGTCAAATTCAATAGAGATTCCGTTTACTGTGGATAATATTTCTGAGTCAGAAGTTATAGTTTTCCATTCATTGATAGCTGTCATAGTGTTGCCTGCTTTAAAGCGGACACATCTATCAGTTAGGTATGCTCATATGTCTTCTGTTATTAACAAAAATGTACTTACCGAGTTTTTAATCTCAACGAGGGCTTTGATCATTTCTTCCCTGGTTTGGGTTTGTGGTGAAGGTTCTTGCCTTTCCCTAAAAAAAGATCCTTACCCTGATATTGTTTTTTTTTGCCCTTATCATGGTGATGATAGGAGTTATACTGACCATAGCTGCTACTCGAGGCCCCATTGTGGCGGTGATATCCACTTCCACTGGATGAGCTGGCGTCAATTTTCTTGCTTATGGCGTTCGTCTCCTTGGCGTCACAAAGAAATTTAGAGGCTTCTGGGACCTCTGACTCTTTGTTGGATAACGGCGCATATTTGGGCTTTAGAGTGGGTGTAATCTTTTCGCGCCGTAAGGTAGAGAGATCTCACACCGCATGACCTAAAAGCACGTCAATGTTTTGGGCCAGCATCATTTTGTCGCCAACAAGGTGATCAGAAGACTTTAAGAGGGCAAATGTTGCCTTCTGTAGAGCCTACTGTACATTTTTGAGATGCAGGTCAGCTCTGCGTTGATGATTCGTAAGAGGCACCCATATCTCTAAGTTGACTTTGGGTACATGTAGCTTGGTGTTCTTGGGTTGTGCATGTTTCGCTAAGGTAGGCTTCAGCCTTTCCGCCGTGAGCGAAATTCCCCACCATTTCTTTGCGATGTTTGTCAGACTCTTGTTGATCTTGGGGCCCACTGGCTCCGAGTCAGCGTATTCGGCCTCGAGGCTCTTTAGGAAATCTGCCTCTGACTTGTCAGGGTCAGTTTCTGCCGTTTTTTCCCCCTCATTGGGTTCGGCTTCGTCGGGATTAACTAATTCCCTTATGTCTTAGTCCGAGGCGGACATACTTATTTCATCATCGGCTCTCCTTCTTATGAAGGTGGATGTACAGAGTTATCCTCCAAGTCGGAGAGTCCCTGTGCATCCCTGTGAGACCGTTGGTTGTGCTTGGCACGATTTCCCTCGATCAGTTGTCGGAGTAAATCCGCCATTTTCGAGTGACGCTCAGTTGTGAGCCAGGTTGGCTAAGGTTTTGGGCAGGTTGCCTTAGCTGTTCAGGTTGAACGCCAGAAGGGCCAGGTTGGCTTGATAGCAGCGGTGAAACAGTTATGGTCTCTTCGACTGTTGGGGTATTCTTGTCGGTCATGATGATAATTGTGATGCGATCAAGCTAAAAATTGAACTAAAGATAATAGAAATTTATGACAAGTGATTTGGTATACAGTATACTCACGAAACCAGGAGGTTTAAGTAGTAAAGAGCGTAGACAATTCACTGACCAGTGGACGAACTTGTGTAGGCTACGAAAGCGAACGTACAGTGGCTAGAAGCAAGCGCGCATGCTTCTCATGTTACTCCGTAGTGACGTAGGACTGATGACAGGATAGAATTAGCCTGTGGTTTCAGGTGCAGTTAAAGGAGCTGTCCAAAGATTGTTTACTACGCTCTGAACATTCCAGAATTTTTTAGGTATTTACAGTTTTCTTAGTTTGACTGTATGTAAATTCCATCTATTTACTATTTTACCATGTACTTTACCTAGAAACATTATTAGTTCTTTATGATAAAAACTAGTTGTAATTAAAATAAATTAACAAAAAGCTTAATTTACAGACAATGTACCTTTTGAGGATTTTCCTTGGATGACTTGGCAATTTCGTCCTTAAGTATTTCGGCTGTTACATGTACTGGAAGGTGTGTCATTGGGACACTTTGGTTCCCAATCGTTCCAACAAAGTAGGGTCCAACAACTTCTACAAAATAGCTTTTGAGCTCTTCTAATGTTGGCTCACCAATTTCTCTGCAAAGCTGAAAAATATGAGACATGCATATCACTAAAAGCAACTTAAGTAATTTAAAGCAAATACTCAATATTAATTCAGGATCCTATTGTAAAACATTTTTATTTGTGATATGGGCTTCCTGAATAAAAATTTGTATATTAAACTCTCAATAATTTGACAGGTTTGTGCTCTGTTCATTTACACCTTCTTGGTTTATTGGTGTGCATTTCATACCTTTTACAAGATGTTACCCAAATGAAAAGAATATAACATTCAAAATATCCATGCTTGTACTCTGTTTAGCAATGAAAATGGTGTCACAGATAATATAAAAATTAGGTACTACCTAATAGCGGAGCTCCCATTTAAATATAATAATAATTTTAAATACTTTGTTTTATTTTGACATTTTTGATTCAAATGAATTGGGCTTCCTGTGGTAATAGTCAAACAAAGATTGCATTTTGTTGTAAAAGTTGAAATAAAGACTATAGATCAAGCTTTATTTCTTGCCCTTCAGTCTCCTGAGAATTATAAGGCTTTCAACTCAGTGACCACAGTGATATTTATTCAGATTGTGTCAGATTTTATAATTGACTTAGTAGTAGTGGTTCATAATTCTCAGAAATAGAATGCAAAAATCTCTCATTCACATAAATACTGAACCTAATTCAACATCCTTCAATTAAACAATTAGACATTGCAGAAAATTATATTTAGATTTTTCTGTCTTGGCAGTATTGTGGCATCTTGTTTTTTTGTATTATGTAGAGTAGAATGACACTGATAAATAGTTGTCTTTACATGAAACAAGAATTCTCTATTCCAGGTTACACTAATCATGACTTTAGGTGAAATTGTAAAACAACTCAAAACAACTACTACCTAAAGGCAAAGCTCCAATTTCAATTTTAATTTTTTTATGTTCTTGATTCAAATGAATTGGGCTTCCTGTGGTAATTGACAAAGTTGAAATGAAGATTATTTAAAAAGCATTTTTAAAATAAGTTTTGGTTTTGGTTTGTATATTGTATGGGCTTGTATGCTCAGTGACCTTTGTTACAGTAAATTTTAATATTCAGATTCACTGTCAGATTTCATAATTGACTTTGTAAGGGTTCATAATTTTCAGAAATAGAAAGCAAAATCTCCAAAACATTTTTTTAAATTGATACAAGTAATTAAACCTTTTCAACATCCTGAATATTACAGAACAACATATATTGATTTGTCTGTCTTCACTATATTTGTGACATCTTGTTTTTTGTGGTTGTTGTTGTTGTTTTGTTTTGTTATTTAATGTAGAATAGAATGACACACTAGCTAGCTAGGTGAATACTTGTCTCCCACTTATCTCTTCCAGATTACACTGATAATACAATTTAAAGTGATTACAAAAACAGCTAATTGAAATAACAAGAAAACAAGGAATTAAGCATTTTCAGTCTGTATTTTATAAAGGCTTCACAGGGCTCACTGAGCAACTTCATGAATAAAGGTAAAACAACTCTAGTTTGCATTGCAAAATTCCTTCTTTTTTCCTGTCAATTGTTTCATTAAATTCCAGACCAAAACTTGAGCTGTACTTTACACATTAGTGGGGTTGAAATAAGTTCAAAATCAATTTTTTTTACTAATTTTATTATTATTAGAACTAGTGCAAAAAGTTCACCGTAAAACAAAATGTCGTTGTACATTTCATGTAAGGCTTGATCGAGTGTTTGTTTAAACTTGGCCACAGTTCAACGTGCATAAAAGTTTTTTTTAAAGTCATCAATCCCAAATAAAAGATAAAAGATAAAATATAGGTACAAGAGACTTTTTGACATCATTTTCTGGCCAGGGTCTTTACCTTGAAGTGCTTTCCTTGTTGTCTTTTCGAAGCATACTGGTCCTTGTTTCACGCTCAATGCAGACGATTCTTGATTTATTTCCAACTTTGGCTAGATTTTTAAGCAGCTTTACTGAAGGCATCTTCACGAAACGAACAATACACGATCCTCAATGACTCATTCATTATGAGGAATTTTTTTAGGCTACGAATCCAACTAAAAAGTCGTTCAACTTTGAAAATATCCTCTGTGTCTCTCGTCTTTCGAGCAGTTTTTGAAACGACACCGGGCCCGAAAAAAATTCAAACGTACGTTTTTTTCGCTTTAACCTCTCAAGATTGGCACAGATTAATGTTCATGAAAATCGCTAAATTTTTACGAGTTTCGAGAATACTATTTTTAAGCTTTGCAAGTTAAAACTGCAAGGAAACTTGTACATTTTCACTCATTTTCAGTTTTCAAAGTGTCAGCGTGCTTCAAGTTGGCGCCAAAAAGCAATCAGCCAATCAGCATCGCGATGTACACGGACGTACGGACGTACGGAAGTGACGTATACTCAAAGCCATGAAAAATCAACTCGATGGGTTACCATTTATTCCTAAAGTATGGTGCTCCGCTCGCGCGGGACCTTCGCCCGCGCTAGGAACCACCTACACAGTAAGAACTACTCAAGGTGTTCATTAAATATTCTGTGATGGCAAATTCATTTTCAATGAGAGTACAAAAAACAAAAAGTAAAATATTTTCATCAATCTACACACCATATCAGTAAATCCAATAACCTCTGCATAATTTACTGCCTCTCTTATATAGTCCTCCGCAATGGCATCCATTGCAAATTCAGTCAATTCGCCATATATCCTTTCTCTATGTTCCTCTTGCTCATAATATCTTTATAACAGTTCCCACACTTCTTCCAGCATTTTCGATTACTTCCATTAGGTTTTGTTCCTTATGCATCCTCTCCATTCCCAGGGACCGCGGAGCAAAATGACGATTGGGGGGTCTAACAACTGCCGAAGGCGGGAGCAACTAGGGGGGTTTTGAGTTTAAGACTCTTGCAAATGAAATTTCCAGCGTTTTGAGGGGTATTGGGGACATATTTATTGCATTAAATTTATTGAAGTTTTGCACATTCTGGAAATATGAAAAGAGGCATTTACAATAGTGTATACTGTGACAACTACACGGGTGTAATATGAAACAGTTACATTTTATAAATCATTGCTTGTAAAAGTACCAAAAGCTCTCTTTCTGTTGTCGTTTCAGCAGACAAACTTGTTAGCAACATCAAGTAGTCGTAGTTTATCTGTACGCTCTTTGTGGGAGTGTAATAGAGCGATGTTGTTGATTCTTTCTTGCTGCATGTTTGCTCTCAACCGTGTCTTTACCTTTCGTGCCATTGAAAACATCCTTTCACCAGTGGCACTGGTCGCAGGGTTTACAAGTAGAAGCGTGCAGACATTGACTACTTCGCTGATAAGATGCTGTTCGCAAGTTTCGAGATCTTTTACTACATCTAAAATGTCTCGAAAGCTCACTATCTGCTTGTCACGACGTCCATTTACGAGCACTTTAAAAATGTCGAGCTGAGGAAGTACTTGTGATATATTGATGTCATCGGGGTAGTTTTCCTTTATATAGCTGACATGGTCGGATGTATCTTTTGAATCCAAGTGCTTGAGGAGAAGACCTTCTAAATGCATAAAGGCTGCAAACCCTAGCTGTTCAAATCTCTCTTGTATAGCAGAAATGATCAAGTCAAGTACCTCAAAGTATATACGTCGGTACAAGTCTTCTGGCATCTCAGTGAAAGATGGGGCTCCATTACCTTCTTCAAACCTTGCGGGAGCTTTTCTCTTTCTTGGCATTTCTGGTTCTCCAATATCAGAGTGGAACCGCTGTTTCTTGTACAGAACGGTTTGAAAGAATGCTTTAAAGCAATAATCATTTCTGATCCTTTTCAAAGTTTGCACAGTTAAATTTGCGACATGCTTTGCATCTGTTGCTGACAGTGAGGTTTTCTGCAATGTCGCTGACAAATTGTCAGTATGGTCAAACACTCTCTGCCCTAAATGCAACCCAGAAAAGAAGTTAAATGTTTTCATTTGCGCCTGGCAACCTATAATCCGACCACGGACGTCTGATTCTGGCTGGGTTTCTAGGCATTCCTCCCAGAGCTTTAATAGAGCTTCATAGTTATTCAAAATACTTTGCAAACAACCTGCACGTACAGTCCATCTTGTAGCACTGAATTTTGCAACTCCAGCTGCGGAACGGCTGTCTTCATTATCGAGATTAGCTTTGATTTCTTTCAGCCAGTTTTTGCGTTTTGGGGAATACTTGATTAGTTTCACGACTTCATTGGCATTACTCATTGTATCAGAAAGAATCTTGCAGTTTCTTGTTGTGTCCTTGATTCCTAAGCTAAGGCAATGTGCATGACAATGGGTTGGGCGAGCCTTTGGCTGGCATTCTAAGATTTGCTGTGCGACACCTGATCGTTTGCCCAGCATATTACTTGCCCCGTCGTAGCATTGGCCTCTTAATCGCGACAAAGACAGTTGGTGTCGGATTAACACATCCTTTATAACTGATGTTATTGTACCAGCTTGGATATTTGGAATATGATAAAATCCCAAAAAATCGATCCTCGTGCGCTTCAAGTTGCTGGTCGACCCATCTTAGACAGATGGCCAACTGTTAATTGGAGAAACCGGTTCTAGGTATACGTAGAAAATTTCAAAATGGCGGCAAAATTATTGGGGGGGCTATAGCCCCCTAGCCCCCCCCCGCTCCGCGGTCCCTGATTCCTCGTAGAGGGTCAGTAGGCACAAAGAAGGGTATTAGGACAAGCCTTGACAGGACCCTGTGCACAAGAATATTGAGAAATAGACATGAAAATTATAATAAATAAATATAATTGATTAATTATTGATTCATTAATTATTAATCAATTAATAGAAACTAAAACATAGTAACTTATAATATTACCCAAGGCCATACCCATCACACGTTTATTATTGTTTAAAATTCAAGTTGTTTTGAAAAAGATTCTCAGTGGTATTAAGATGCCAATATGGCCATTTCCTTGATGGCTGATGGCCTGTGTGGAGCTTAGGTCAATTAGAATAAACCCTCATGACAGCTCTAATATGAGCACATTTCCTATACAAGAAATAAAAATAATTTTGAGTCATCTATAAGCAGCAAAAATGAAATGTTGTGATAAAGATTTCTTTTAAATTAATAGGTATTTAATATGTCATGAAATAAGATAATGTATGAATAGTTCTGGATCAGGATGTATGCCAACAAGTGCAATTTTCCTTCATTATTCAATGCACATATTTCAATGCTTTCAGCCTTTAGGTGTTTGTTTCACCAACGAATAAATGAAATAAAATATTACAGATAATTAAATAATCGCCAATGTGGTTCCAGAAAAAAACAAGGATATTATTGCTCTGCGAGCCATTCTCCTTGCATTTCATCAACTGCCATGGAGAATCGGAAAAATAAAAGACGATACGTAGGTGAGATATTGGACTAGAACCGGCCAGCTCTCCAATATCCCGGCCAACACATAGCACTACACTTCCCTACTTGTTTTTGGAGTTTATTTGTCATTAAGGACGTTCACGGGTATTGTTCGCACACACTTTTACTGAGCAGGCTAGAGCGCGCTCAACTAAATTCAAGATGGCAGCCGTAAAACAATATTTTTTTCGATAATTTCTTTTTCCTTTTTTTGAAGAAGAAATTGTTCAAGTTTGTAGGAAAAATTAAAATAATGGCAATTCAAGGTTAAAAAAAATCATTTGGGTTTAAATAGCGCAGAAAAAAGAAAGAAAAAGACAAAAAAGGAACTTACGAAACCCAGTCTCGGTTTTCAAGATGGTGATGGACTCGGCTTGTCACAGTCATCACGGATCCAGTATTAGATGGTGAATATCGACTGTTATAGTAATCAGAACTGTGTATGAAGCACACATTATGCAATCGTCCTCCTTACCTTTTACGGTCATCATAAACAACTCCGCGTGCTTTTCCTCAACGTTTTCTTTTCACCGTTCTCGCTTTAAACTTTCATGATTCTTCTATATTATCATCGAGCCTTTATCAAGCATAGATCGAGCCTTTATCGAGCTTAGATCGAGCATTCATCGAGCATAGATCGAGCCTTTATCGAGCATAGATCGAGCCTTTATCGGGCATCGATCGAGCCTTCATCGAGCTTAGATCGAGCCTTCATCGAGCATAGACCAAGCTTTCATCGAGCCTTTAAGCCAAGGCACGATGCACGATACACTGTGCTCGATGCACGATAGTCAATGCTCGATGCTCGCTAAAAAAAGCATACATTTTAGTCATTTTTTCACATTACAACGCTAGAAATGATTCCACTACTCATAAATGACAAAGATGAACAGTAAATGGAGAAGGTATAGTTTAACTATAGCTAATTTGCAATCTGCAATCACTTAATTGTTTTAGAAAAAATAACGTATTCGGCGTGAAAATGGAACTTTTGAAAATTTAGTTTTAGTTATAGTAGGCCACAAAACTGGTCAAAATTAACGATATCTGTTATAAATTTTTGTCTTATATTACTTTCTTTGAAATTATATTCACCAATTTGAAACCATTTCTCCAGTGCACGTTAAATTCTCTGCATCCTGGAGAAAAAACTGAGGAATTTCATCATTTATTTGTAAAGTTTGGAAGCAAAAGGTAGCGTTCGAACGAAAATCACGAAAACCTGTGCACCAATATCGTGTGCGAGGCCTCAGAGAAAACGGATTATGATAGATAGGGTAGATGATATTTGGAGCCATTTACATTTGGCCCTGAATAGTTGTATTCAAAAACTGAAATTGAAATTTTTATCTGTAATTGTTTAATAATGGTTATAATAATAATAACGTTTCTAAAGTTAATGTGAAGGCGTTGATGAATAAGGTGCGAAGAAGTGTCCCATGCGTATTTATATTTTAACTGGTACTGAGCAACATATCCATTTCAATTATCTTTTATCTCTGCACACTCGCAATAGTGAAATGAATTCCTATGAAACGCAAAGCAAAGCACTCAGATTTGCAAAACAAAACCTACAGTGTGTATGATATTGCTGGCTCTAGATGTTGCCGGTGGGTGGCAACTTTCATGAAGCTACAAGCCGCCACTGGCTTACACTACCGCTATATTGAAGCTTATCACAGGATTGAACAGATTGGACTTACTGTTGATCCGTATCGTCTACTCTTGTTACTTTGAACAAGTAACCCACCGTCAAGGTCAAAGTTTGTCCTGGGAAGGAATTGATCGCCTTGTTTCCAGTAACCAATAACGCCTTCTTTTGCAACCAAAATGTTTTTTTTGGATGAGCTTGAAGCGGTTGTTGCAGGTGTATTTGGTTGGTTCCTAGAAAGTGAATCATCTAGTTAAGTTTGCCCCGTCGAAGTATCCACATTTTATCAAAGTATATTCACTGAAAGTAAAAATTAGCCGAGTGAGCAGAAAGGTGTGATATTTTCCCTGTAACTGGCACATGGGTTTTAAGCCGTAAGTCACCAAGTTCTTGACATTTCAGGTAACAAAGACTTTATTATTACACTTTAAAACACCAGCTAGTTGTCTGTCAAATGAAAACAAGAGCCAAGACTATCAAACTTTGGCGAATCAGCCCATGCATTTCCCCTGATTGTACCATTGCGTGAACCAGGCTAGCTAGTCTATTTTAAAGACTCGAGGGTCGATTAGAAATAACGTTTTGTTACAGACAAACAGATAAATGAAACAAAACCATAGTATTTCTTACCATGTGATGAGTTCGTCAAACTATTGTCAGCTGCTTCAGCTTCGGATACTCCCACAAAATATTGTGTCACAGAATTTAACTAGTTACAGCTCAAATATTTGATCAAAATGTGGTGAAGTGAGGTCAAGTCACAAGTATTTATAATCAACTCACATTTGGGCCAATATTCAACCAATGAGTGATAAGAACGAAGTGCGCATCAAGCTTCTGACGAGGGCTTACTAACCAATGACACACAAGGAACGGTAATATATACTCAAACTGTTAATCATTGTCAAACTGTCAATCACGGTCAATTTCCGGTCAACAGTAGTTGTCAGCTCAGATTTGAGTTAGAATTCATGAATTTGACTATGATTTGAAATAATGGCGAAGTCACGTATTTTAATACTATTCTGTTGCACCGTTTTGTTTTCCTGAAGTACACAGGTGAAAATACCGAAGGAATGGAAAATCTATTTGCAGAAGGAGCTTTAATTACTTGATCAAGCGACCGAAGGTAATCAAAGATGCTCCATTACTGGAGAATTTCATACAATTGATCCACCCAGACATTTTGAAGAAGATCCCAATCCCTGGACTGATGCATTGCCTACAATTATAATATGGGATCCTCATCTCAATACAAAGACGTCTTCTCGACATTTCCCTTGACTTGCTCGGAACACAGCCAGCGCCTCATTCCTGGACAGTGGACTGATGGATCTAACAATTGCCTCATGCCGCGAATGATCTTGATAGACAGTGGGCCCTGTTTATTGGTCTTAAGGACATATTATTGTAGTTCAGGCATGGACAGACATTATTTGTGCAGTACAGATGGTGAAATCATTTGCAAATAAGATCCTGAGTTGAGTTTCCATTTAAGTTTACGCATAAATGTAGATTTACTAATGCTTTTATAAGGAGATTGAAATGTGCAGCTACTTCTGGACATTCCTTCAATCTGTTTCAGATGCAATATATTGAGAGTCAGCTTGTAAATTGCCTAGACCGAAAAAATGTGTTTGATAGGCACTGTAAACACAGACAGAGTATTGGAAAAGATGTGAAAGATAGTACCATGGATCTTTTCAATGAGGCACTGAGGGTATATAGAAATCACGTCATCGACCTCTGTCCAAGTGATGATCTGTTGTGCGATATCTTCCTCTCAGATTTCAAGGACAATAAACGCTTGTATGATGATGCGATGGGCTCAAAATCCGCAAAGGCTCTCATGGCAGACCATACATTTAAGGTAAGCTCACTTGTGCCTTTCACTCACTTGTGATTCTCATCATGCAGGGATTGCCGCCTTAAATTTGCTTTGTATTTAGTATTTACTTTTTGGTAGCAATGGAACGAAACTAACCCTCTCGAAATTCATGACGTCATGCTCTGCGGCAGATGTTTTTGCAACAAACCCCAAAGCCCCCAAGGTGTGGTAATATGAGCAACAAAATTGTGCAACTTGTCGCTCGACATTGTTTGATTGCAAGTTGTAGAACGATGTCGCTTGTATTACCATCCCATATACCGTGCGCAATACGGGAACACATTTTAAATTATTTTCAATAGTACGCCCGACTTACGTACCAAGTGACTCTTTAAAAAAATAACTTGAAAACGCCTTCGATTAGATAACATGAAACTTTAAATGACGTAAATAAAGACTTACACACCAACGCACTGCCGTACAGGGCGTACATGGCGTACTCAAGGGAGACCAGAACACAGACACACACACCAACGCACTGCCGTACAGGGCGTACTTGGCGTACTCAAGGGAGACGAGAACATACACACACACCAAGGCACTGCCGTACAGGGCGTACTTGGCGTACTCAAGGGAGACCAGAACATACACACACACCAACGCACTGCCGTACAGGGCGTACTTGGCGTACTCAAGGGAGACCAGAACATACACACACACCAACGCACTGCCGTACAGGGCGTACTTGGCGTACTCAAGGGAGACCAGAACACAGACACACCAACGCACTGCCGTACAGGGCGTACTTGGCATACTAAGGCGAGACCAGAACACACACACACCAACGCACTGCCGTACAGGGCGTACTTGGCGTACTAAGGCGAGACGAGAACACACACACACCAATGCACTGCCGTACAGGGCGTACTTGGCATACTCAAGGGAGACCAGAACATACACACACACCAACGCACTGCCGTACATGGCGTACTTGGCGTACTCAAGGGAGACCAGAACATACACACACACGAATACCGGTTGTTTCGATCCATGGTCGTTTCGATCCAGGTTGTTTCGATCCACATCTGACACATTCGATCCACCTTAAATACCCATTCAATCCACACATATAAACAACTTTAAACATGTATTTTAAACTATTATAAGAGTGTTTAACTACAAAGTAAACATTAAAGTGCATGTTTTGGTAATATAATAACAATTCGGAAGGGAGTAGTTTGCTACGAGTTGAAGTGAAGTGTCGCCCGGGGTTCACACTTAGAACAGCATCGTGAAATAAGTTTTAACGTAAGACTTCGAGGAATCAGTGATAATTTTAAGTGAAATCGAATAGCGGAATGAAAGTTTCTTGTCGAATCGTGTTCTTTTGTGATGTTTGAAGTTAGAATAAAGTGACTCTGGAGCGATACGCGTCCATAGTTACCAAGTGTAAACAAAGCGAGGATCTATGATAAGAAGACTTTCACAGTTAGTGATTCCAAATTGCTTTCTACTAATAACTTGGTTTTTGACCTCATCAAACCATCTAACTACACCAAACTGTTGTGTCAAAACACATTGAGTGTACTGACTGAAAGGTTTCGATTGAAAACAATGACCTGAGACGCCAAAGTTACTGCTTACTTGACTAAAGTCTCGGTTTCTAAGAAAACGCATTCCTAGAATTGATACGATAAAATGGCCGCATATTTACAAGTCGATCGATAATACCAGTGTTCAAACATAGTGAGCACAAGATTAATCTGCCTGTGGTCTCAGTCAAGTTTTTTAAAGTCTTTGAAGTGATTCCCCTAAACTTCCTTTCTCTTATATATTGTCACCAAAGAATTTTGCTCAAGTTTTGTCCTAGTTTAAAATTGATTTGATGTTTACTGAGTTCAAGACTCGAGAGCAGCCAATCGAATAAAACACATCCACTTGGGGAAATATACAGAAGACAGAGATGCCAGAAGACTCCTTTGGGCTTGCTCACATTTGTGTGCGCGTCAAAGACCGAAAAAGTCAAATTGTTCTTATGAACAACAAAGGCTCCTTTCGGAGCTACTACTAGATGCCACAGAAGTCAATAATTAGCAATGCTTATACAAAACATACACAAACATACTCCCAATGAATTATGACATATATTTTCCTTCATGATCTTAAAATTACCATGTCTATATTGTCTAATTAGGTGGATAAATCTCAAGCCGATCCGAACTGGCTTTGTTTACAATACGGTTTCGCTGATTGCCTCCGAAACTTGATTTCAAGGTTTCAAGAGTGACATTATTCTGGCCAAAAGAACATTACCAATTCCATTCCTTTATTTGATCTTACTGAAAGTTATAAGATTTCAATTCATGGACTGTAAAAAAATAATGGAATTAATTGGAAGACACTAACTGTGAAAGTCTTCTTAGCAAGGATTCTTGCTTTGTTTACACTGGGTAACTATGGACGCGTATCGCTCCAGAGTCACTTTATTCTAACTTTAAACATCACTGAAAAGAACACGACTCGATCTGGACAACTTTCAATCTCCTATTCCATTTCATTGAAAATTGTCACTGATTGCTCAAAGTCTCACGTTAAGATATATTTCTTGTTGCTCTTCGTTCGATCCCAGGCTGACACTTCACTTCAACTCGTAGCAAATTCCGAATTATTATTATTTACATTCCCAAAACATGCACTTAATGTTTACTTTGTAGTTAAACACTCATATAATAGTTTAAAATACATGTTTAAAGTTGTTTACATGTGTGGATCGAAGGTGTATTTAAGGTGGATCGAATGTGTCAGATGTGGATCGAAACGACCTGGATCGAAACGACCATGGATCGAAACAACCGGGTACCCACACACACACCAAAACCAGAACACACACACACCAACGTACTGCCGTACAGGGCGTACTTGGTGTACATAACGCGCACCATATGTATACCGTGCGCAATACGGGAACACATAACGCCAAGTACGCCCTGTACGGCAGTGCCTTGGTGTGTGTGTATGTTCTGGTCTCCCTTGAGTACGCCATGTACGCCCTGTACGGCAGTGCGTTGGTGTGTCTGTGTTCTGGTCTCCCCTTAGTACGCCAAGTACGCCCTGTACCGCAGTGCGTTGGTGTGTGTGTGTTCTGGTCTCCCTTAAGTACGCCAAATACGCCCTGTACGGCAGTACGTTGGTGTGTGTGTTCTGGTCTCACCTTAGTACGCCAAGTACACCCTGTACGGCAGTGCGTTGGTGTGTCTGTGTTGTGGTCTCGCCTTAGTACGCCAAGTACTCCATGTAGGGCAGTACGTTGGTGTATAAGTCATCTTGTCTCCCCTTTTGCGTTTATTTGAAAGATTCAATTATGTACAATAGGCATAAGCGATCGAGTCAGACATGGTCATACCTATAACAGTACCACTAACACAAGTAACGGACGCAGTGCTAGTACAACTATCAGACGTACTAAGAGAAAAAAATTAAAAAACATGCCCATAACGCGCACCATATGCCATCCCATGTGCAACTAGCAACAAAAATCAATGTTGCAGGTTCGGTGAAAATTTGTTGCACAAAGTAGAATCATTTTCTACTTTTTACAACAAGTAGCTGCAATGTTAACCTGAAATCAAGTCAATCTTGCGGCTTCTGATCAGAGGGCACACTGGCACTGGCGCTTAGGTAGGTCCTTCATATATGGTACATTATAGTGTGTCCTAATACCAAAGGCTCTTTGCTATTACTATTACTAGAACAAAGCTGTTCCCACTATAATGTACCATATATGAAGGACCTACGCGTGCTGCTGGACTGCTCTGTCGTGCTGACTAACAGCATTACGGGCTCATGGTACTAGATTGCGTGTACAACATAACATGTACAAGGATTGACTGATGAGAAATGAAAACGTTTGAAAAATACGGTTGTGTTGAAAAATTTTAGACTGTTAAAACATCAAGGTGGAAAAAGAGCCTTTTTATTTATGTTATTTGGTTAAACTGATATTGACTTTTGAATTCTTTTGACATTTCAAAGGTCACTGTCAACATTGGTATAAATGTTGATGGACAGTGGATAAAACAAAACTCATTATTTGTGGTGTTGAATTAAGATCATGAAGTTGTTGCTTGGCAGTTAGCAAAGCAGGAGAGCTTTGACATCATAAAAATACTTGCTAGAGAATTTGAGGGAAAGATTGCAGCATCCAGAGCAAGTGGAGATTTTCATGATAGATAACTGCTGCAAATGGCATGGAAAGATACAGGAAGTGTTTGGAGAGAATATTCTCATATGGCTGGACCTGTTCCATGCTGTTCAATGTATAACTAAAACAATGAACAAAAAACATCCCTTTTTTTAAAGTGTTGCCAGGAATTATCGAAAGTTTTCAGACAGTACAACGACAAAGGGGAAACAAGACAATTGCCAACACCTTCAATACCTTTGTCGCAATTTAGAAGCATATAGTGAGAAATGGCAACATATTTCAAATTCAATTATTGGAGAACAATTGCTAAGAGAGTCATTTCAAGAACAGGTTTCAAATTTGTTAGTGCACATCAACAATGATTGTATTTCTGACATTCCGGTTGGATTTAGCACGAGTATTAATGAAAGCCTCCATGAAAAAAATTAATGACCTGTTTGCTGGAGCTAAAATGCGGCCGGAGTTAGCAGTTGCACTACTGACAGTCTTTTTTCACTCTTGGAACTCAAGAAGAAAAAATCGCATTCCTGGTCTTCCTGTTGTTATGCCATTAGGGGCATGTACTCCTCTCTCAGTCCAAAGCACAGTTCCTGAACATTTGGTGTTGCATGTTCTGCAACAAGAAGTCATTGTCAAGAGGAATGTAAAATTAGTGAGGATCAGAGGAAAAAATTAACAAATGTGATAACTCGTGAAATGTCAATGCTACGTCACTACAACATTCTGAAGACAAAAAGCAATGGAATTTGTGGAGATTGGTTTGATTATTTGTGCCAAACAGATATGCCCTATCTTTTGAAGAGCAGCAGTAAGGGTTTGTTCCGATCAGACCTTGAAATATGCAGGCCCTGCCTGCGTAGATCGAGGGGTGTCGGCAGCAGGGATTCACTGCACCAATTATGGCGTTTTGGGGCCCGGAGATTAAAAATGGCAAAACCCCTTACTGCTGCTGGAGACATCGTCGGTTGGTATTGTTTATTGAATATAAAATATATATAGATATATGGACGCTATTGACTGGCTATTACAAAGCGAGTTACCTCCTATTGCAAATGAAGAAATAGCGCGTCTCAGAAAGAATGTAATCGATAACACAAATGCAGATATAGTTTTTACAACGTTTATAGAAAAAAATACAGATGCTTCGATGACTGAAGAACGCGCGGAAGATATTATTAATAGACTGCCCGAAGGGGATTTTCGTCTGCAGTTAGCATTTATAAAATACGATGGCCGCCAGTGGATAGTTGAAGAGGGGAGAAATCCTATTCGGGCAAGTAATCGTAAAGATCTATTTATCTTGAATAAAAATACTAGGCCCGGCGCTTTAGTGGGCATTGACTCTTTGTATTACGATGAGGCGTATCCTGTAACCGTGGTTATTTACTTGGGTTATAAAATAAAAGAGCCCGATGCAGAAAAGCTACAGCCGATGAGACATCCCGGCAACTGTGTCGCCAAACTTATTAGAGAATATTTTACAGACTCTACGAAAGGCGGCAGTTTAACTGACGAACGAAAAAAGGCTATAAGGACATGGGAAAAAAATACACAGAGGTGTGGCGGTACTATAGAAGCAATAAAGAAATTTAGAAAGTTAATTTATTAAACGAGCTATTACGGTCAAAGATATTACCGACGGTATTATTTACCCTGGTACTCATAAATACAGTAAAAATGGAAGACCTATTGTTATTTACCAGCACAACGGACATGCTTGGCGTGAGGTTAAATTTCCAAAGAAAAAAGAAGTTAAAGTTTATGAAACCTCTCCACTTTACGTTTCATAAGAGTTTTTTGATGGTGTTATGTTAGAACCCAGTGACTTTGTACATGAAAATTCTATTTGGTTTTTAGACCCTGAAGGTAACCAGTTTATAACACAGAACGGTACGCTTTACCGTCCAAAAGAAGAACATAACAAAATTAAAGCAGCTTGTGAGGAATTTGGAGAAGATTTTGAAAATGAAGTCTTTAGTAGTCGTAGTTTAGACTTCTTAGCTGCTAAAAAGCGTAATGGTTGGAAACCGACACCAAAAGAGTTTACAGAAGATATTGCTGCTGCTTGTGTTGAACACGGACACGGTGGTCTTTAGAATATGGAGTACAACAAAGATGAATACATTTCTTTAGACATGAAGCATTGTTATCCAGCTAGTTTTAAAGGGCTTGGTGATTGTGCCCCCTATTATAACCGTTATGGGCATCCGGATAGTCAGTTCTTTCGTGTAAGTTTCACCGGGTTATTACGATGCACCTGCCACGAGTTTTGTAAAATTAACAATCTGGAAGTTTAAACCTAACCTACATCCAATTGTTTACGCTTGGTATGGTAAACATTTATCTAACAGCCCTTGGATTCCGGTGCCTTTGTTAAAATATTTTGAGTAGCGTAACCTTATTAACCTACACAGCCCATGAAGCTATACTATGTCATTCTGTGAAAAACACAGTGGTTACCTAAAGTATAACCCAACAGCTAGAATTGTTATTAGGTAAATTTACACAAGGGTGCTATAATGGGTGAAAAATATATGCAGCGTCGGTTAGTGACAGACTCTGAAGAACTCAACTTTCTTATTAAACGTGCTCATAAAGAAGGTGTTCTTGTAACGTAGAAGATTCTCCGCTGGGTCATATACTCTGCTACTATCACGACTACAAAGCACAGTATTACCATCTTCGTGCTAGTATGTTAGCTTACGCACACATATCTCTATTAGCTATGCTGTTAAGATTTGACAAAGAAGATGTACCGCGTGTAGCTACAGACAGTTTGTACATTAAACCAGAGCTGCTTGAAATGATAAAAGAACACTATGTCCCAAAAGATTATGCAGAGAGCGGTCAGTGGAGGGTAAAAATGAGAAAATTAAAGCTTGGCGTGAAAGAGTCAAGTACAGCGATAATCACATCCAAGGAGAGTTGGAACCTACTGTGCAAGTTTACCCATCCGTAGAAGACCCAATTAGCTATCAAAAGTTTTCTTATATTTACGGTACCGGTGGTAGTGGTAAAACAACCCGCGTACTACAATTATTTGGTAAACCAAAAGTTCTTACACCCACTCACCGTTTAGAACGTGAATTATGTAAAATGGGTTACGACGCACAAACTTACCACAGCTTCTTTCGCTATAATAACCAAAAGTGGGTGCCGGAAGCAGTACATGACATTCCGCCTGTAATACTGTGGGACGAAATTTGTACGGTGCCCTTAGGAATACTAAAGGAATTTGTAGCCTTCTTAGATGGGAAGTTATCTTTGTTGGCGATCCCTGTCAGCCACCGCCTATTGGAGGAGAAATGCCCCATGAATGGTTAAAAACGCTGCTCAACTGTTATGTAGAAGACGTGAACACTGACTACCGCAGTAAAGATTCAGTTAGGGTTTTTAAAAAGTCCTTACGTGGGTTAAGCGACGTAGAGCAGTGTAGGGTAATGCGTAGAGAACTAAAAGCCTTACAATATCATAAATTCTTATCCCGATGGCATCCAAAAGACTTAGTGTTTAGTAGTCGACGTGCTACACAATCCAGAATACAAAAGGATTTACTTAATTTACATCGCACAAAATACCCTAACCACGAAGTACCTGTGGTTTATAAACCGCGGGACACGCGTTTTCAAAGAAAAACAGTTACGGTACCCTACACTGACTTGGTTTTAGAAAATGCTGTAACACACGATAGTGCTTGGGTGCCGCTATCTGTAGTAGAAAAGGTTATTTCTTCGCCGGACTGGCGATTAGGTTATTGTATGACAGTACACAGTGCTCAGGGATTAACGGTTAAAGAAAACTTATGGATTATAGACCAGCGTCTTTGTTGGAGTAATCTTATTTACACTGCAGTTAGCAGAGTTGAATACTACAAACAACTAAAAAGAGCGTGGGGACCGCAATTACGGTACGATAACACTCCGCCTGTGGTGGCTAAAGCAAATATACTTAAGAAATTACAAAGGTATAAGAGAATTGATGAGGAAAAAAATAAGCTATTTGACCTCACAGTCGATGATGTTTATAAACCCAACGCTAGGTGTGCTAAGTGTAACATACCGCTACTCTGGGATTTTGAACCTAACGACGATCAGCAATTTTCTGTAGACCGCCTAAATAATAAGAAAGGCCACGCCCGCGGTAACATACGTTTAACGTGCCTAGAGTGTAATCAGACGCGTGGAGCAGCACTACTCTGAATCCTTGGGGACTATGAGCAGCTCTTCTTTAACGAATCCACGGCTTGGACCATCTGTTAAGTAATACAACACAGGCTGTCCTTCTTTTGTGACGGACTTTGAGATCTGATACGTTTTCAAAGACCAATTAGGATCCGTAGCTCTTTTGGATCCTCCTTCCAATTCCCCAGGCTGATAAAGATATCTGACGTCTATGCCTCTGGGCAACTTTTTTTCTTTCCTTCCTACCGCTCTTGAACTCCTAACAAAGGATTTATGTTCGATGTGTTTATTTTTAATGACATCCTTAGGTTTCATTCCTGTTGCTCTTGTGTCCTCCTTATTTAAAGCCACAATGACCTCTGGAAGCCTCTGCACCCACTCCCTGTTGCTTTTGGATGGGTCTGCTAATTCTTTCCAATACTGATATCCAAACAAGCGTTCCGCTAGGGTGCGATTAAATCTTTCAACGAGGCTTTGACCCCTGTGGTACTCTGCTTCGGCTCTCCTTATAGTGGTCTTTTAGCGTTTTAGTGACGACGCCCATGAACTCTGTGCCCGCATCTACCTGCAGCAGCTTGGGCCATTTTAAAACGCGCTTATAAATCTTACTTAGAGCCTCGGCGACTTCTCCTGAATCCTTACTGGTTATGGGCTCAGCGTCTTTGTATCGGCTGGCGATATCCACGACAGTCAAGGCATATTTGTACGTTTTTCTCTTTACCTTATCGTGCGGCAAAAAAAGTAAATCTGCCTGATGAACTTCGTTGGGCACATTCACAGTGAAACTGGGTCTGGGAATATACTTGGGCGCGGGAAGATAAACCTGCCAAAGGGTTTGTTTTTTTAACCAGTTCTTAGCTGTGTCTTCAGAGACTCTAGCTGCCACAGCAAGTTTCTTAATAGCCGAGGCTCCTCTCCAGTAGCCTTGAGGTCCATAGTAAATCCTCTTAAGTTTGTCTTCGACGCGAGGCATTATATAATCATAAAAACAAGGCCATCAAGTTCGACGTAAAAACAGAAACCTCTCCACTGGCCACTGCGATTTGGACTCGAATAGTTTGCGGATCCAGGATGGGGAGTTGGGCGGAGAACATACCTGTTTGTTTTATTGGGTAAATAGGGATTGTTCCGACAGTGCTTTCGCCTGTTATTCGAATGCTGGCTTGTCCTTTTAACTCTATGTTTAGGTTACAAAAAAGAATGCCGCTTTTAAAACCCGCGGCGTTTATTTTTAGATTTTTGATGTCCGTCCAAAGCGGGCTATTATATTTGCCTCCATCTGTGGGGTTTTGTTTAACTATTAATTGAGTTGCCGGAATCAGATAGGGGTTCATTATATAAATTCCAAGACAAGACTAATTTGGCGCCTGTTAAAATCGACAACCTTTCCATCGACTTTGACGGTGATATTTACTTCTGTCACCAAGTCGCAAATATCATAGTCCAAAGAAATGGGGCGATATTCTACTAGGTCAAACGGATTTCCTTTGGGCGGGAATTTAGCCATCACATTCGAACGACTGCCATTTTCATATGTATAAACTAAGTCACAATGGATTTCATAATTCGAAGGGACATTCCAATGAAATGTGTCGATATTTTGACCGGCCTGCGTCACCACTTTATGACCGATCAGGTCTTTAATGCGCTGATTCAGTGTGGTGCTTTTGTCGTGTGTAAGGCTCCATTCGTGGGGCAGCCCTGTTGTTAAAGTGACACCGAGTTTGGCGAGTTCTTTGGCCAGCGTCTGCGGCGTGTAATGCGAATTAGGAATGAGATGCTGCTTGCTGCCTTTCATTATAAAGCCGGCTATTAAATTATGCCAAGAATTGTACAAAGAGCAGCTTATGAGTCGGACCTTGTGGGCTTTGATCGGCGGATTTAAATAAGTTGTAAACGGATTTTGGTCGCTGTTCAAAAAGACGATCATATATAATAGGCCACGGCGCCTCCGATGGCCAGGCCTGAAATGCCTAGAAACATTAATTCATTATTTTTTTGCCTTTTAGAAGGTGTGTAATAATCTTTAAACTGCGGTGGCTTTTTCAGAGCAAAGTGAGGATGCGTCTGTGCGTAGAGCTTAAAGGCGTAATCGGTGTTTTGGAAATTCTTATCGGCCTGCATTTTATCGCGGTAATTTTCATCTAACCAGTCGCGGTAGGCTTGTCTTTTTTTATTATAGGCGGCGAGGGCATTTTCATAGGCTTCCATGGCCAGATCGTGGCGTTTTCTTTCGGCGGCTAATTCATTTTTACTGTCGCCGTGAATCAGTTTGTCTAAATAGCGGCCGCCGTAGTTGGCGCCTGTAAAGGCTAAGGCTGCGGCGATGCTTCCGGCGATGACACTAACCATTATATACTATTGGGCAGGTATTTTTCTTTGATCAGGTAATCTCTCAAAGCGATGCTGCCGGCGACGGCGGCGGTCATTTTAACGTAATTCATCACGCTGCTGCTGGGGTCGCCAGTGAAGGTTTCTTTTAGGGCCTTTTTGCCGACCCAGCCAACGGCGGCGACGAGAGAAGTAAGTACGGCGGCTTCTTCAGCGGTCTTCATCAATGTAGAGGGCATTCTATATTAACTGCAAAGAGAATTTTATTCCATCTCAGGGATCTTAGAGCGCTTTTTTTCTTTAGGTGGCTCATGATGTATTACGGGCTCAAGATGCACGGCGGGCTTCTGTGATTTCCACTGTAGGTATAAGCTGCCCATGGCCACTAAAAGGCCAAGGCCGCCGATGACGTAGCCCGGATTGATATCCCAGCCGTCACTAGATTCCGAAGAAGGGTCTTTTTTGGCTTTATTCTTTTTATTCAGCTCGGCCAGCTTTTTTCCCGCCGCTACTCTGCCGGGCGCCTTTGGCTTGGTGATCTTTTGTTCGGCCGCGGCGGGGGTAGTAGTATCTTCTTTCTGCTCGGTGTCACTCATATATTAAGGACTTGACGACTTATCAAGTAACTTGAAGATGACTTATGGTGACTTGTCAAGTAACTTGAAAATGACTTGAGAGCGACTTGATTAAGTTGTTGACTCGACTTGATCAAGTTCTTGTGGCGGACTTGCGGTGACTTGCGGCTGACTTATCCTGGACTTCTTGAAGTCGCTCCAAGACGTCGTAAGTTCTTGTAAGTCGATGTGCTGCGCTATGTGAAGTGCTCCGCTGGCCAGCGCCATTAACTTGCCGCATTTTAAAGACAACCAGCCACAAGTGATCTTAAGTTCTTGGGCGATGATATAGTCCTCACTTAAGTCTTTTTGTAATTGCTGGACGTCGTCTATGGGCAGTGCAAGTCCAAGTAGTTTAGTGGCCAGCTTTATAGCGCTGTCGGCGACGGCGTCTGTGGTTTTATTGGCAAGTGCCACTTCATAGCGCTTATAGAACTTCTTCACATCGGCTTCAGACAGCTGATTGACTTGTTCATGCGTCAGTTCTTTGCCGATCATTTCCTTACATTTGCCGCTGCTGACTAAAACATTAAGCTGTTCTTTCAGTTGATCATCACCCAGCTGTGTGGGCGGCTCATCTAATAGCTCTTCGATGTTCATATATATAAGAAAAAATCATAGATTTTTCACGCTGTAAGGATGTCTTAGAGAAAAGATCATTTTAGAATACTGATTGGCCTTTAAATGCCGCATATGTTCTTGTAGCTGCTCTTTTGTTATTTCGCCGCCATAGTCGCTAAGGATGGTTTCTAGGTCGCTTTTGCTGGGCGTGTAAAAGACTACTAAAGAGCCGATATTTTCTCTAAAGGGCTTACTGACGCTGGTCAGCTGCTGCGAGAGTAACCATACGGAAATATTATCATGGCGCCCGGAAAAGGCCAGTTTTACTAGCTCTGAAGTACGTTTTTTTACATCATCGCCGCAGGCAATATCATCCAGAATAAGTAACGTTTGCGTCTCGGTGATGTGCCCCCACTGCCGATGCCAAAATTTTAAATGCGTTGATAGTTCATTAGGGTCTAAGATGTCTACAAAAAAATCATCATCTTCTTTGCCCACGTTTTCCCAGGTCTTATTGTTAACGTAGGTGGGGCAAAGTAAAACAATGTAATCGAACTTGTATCTAAAAGGTCCTAAAAGTTGTTCTACGACAAACTGAGTCTTACCGCAACCTGTGGGTCCTACGATAAGAGCATTACAAGGAATATGTTCTGGGTTCATTATATCTTAAAAATCTATGGCTTTTTAATATAGATATGAGCGTAGAAAGTATACAAAAGGCCGTCGAATTTATGCGCGAAAAAAAGAGTCTGGAAGAAGAAGTAATGGCGCTGAGGGCCGAGGTAGAGCGGCTCAAAGAAGAGTTGGCGGCCAATAAAACGGCCGAACGGTTATCGGCCTTAGTGACCTTAGCTATGTGGGGTAAAGAAGCCGTCGTCGACTTTATGAGGCTTCCGATGTAGTATATATGAATCCTTACAGCCCGGGAGCAGATTGTGTTTATGCGGCTTTAGATACCGAAGCAGATTATAATCTGGGGTCTTGGCAAAATGTGGCCGGATTGAGCGTGGATGTGAATTATCCCGGCCGAAAATTGATTCTTTGTAGTATTTGTATTAGTACCGAGAGCCATGTGAATGCGGGATTTCAATTTGTGGATCACGACGGGAAACCCTTTCTACCTATGCGCGCTAAGACGAATAAACGAGAGCCGGCCCATTTTTCATTTGAACCGCCGATCAACTCTACAGAGAATTTAAGCGTCGTCACGTTTCATATGGTGGCCGAAGTGAAGAAAAAAGTCCAGCTTCAAGTGCGGGCCGATGACTCGGGCAAACTTCGCGTCAATGGAATTGCCGACAAGAGAGATAGGCCTTATAATCACATGACCATTAGCACTCTGACGGTTCTTTCACTATAAAAAATCTGTGATTTTTAAAATATAATGGAAAATCCCTATTCCACAACTCAAGAGGTGAGTTATTACTTAGCTGAAAAAGAATATTTTGAAAAAGATGAGTGGATGGATATTGATGGGTTTTTTTGTAGATGTTGAAGGCTATTATATCATTCTTTGCTCGGTTAGTATTAACACCGGCAATGGCGCCAATGTGGGCTTTAGTCTTGTCGACAGTGGGAATCAGCCCATAATACCCTTCAGAACCACCACAAACAAAAGGGTGCCAGTTCATTTTTCTTATGAGCCATGTACTGTGAGCGGGGAAGATTTGACACCTGTGACTTTTCACTTAGTGGCCCATTGCAAAGGGCTGGTAAAGCTTCGCCTTATGTCAAGCGATGGCGGCACTCGACTCAATGGTACGTTTCATGGCGGAAAACCTGCGGCGGACAAGATCTACAGCCACAAACCCATCAGCGTTATGAGCGCCATCCCACTTTCTGGAGCAATAAAACAAAAAAATAATACTATGGCGCCACCGCCCATCGGCAGGGCCGCCTTACCACGGGTCGAAGAAGATATTAAAAAACCCGCACCCAAACACCCCGGCAAAAGGCCCAAAGGACGCACATCAAGGCTTTAGATATATGGACTGCTTAACGTCGTCGCCGTCGAGTGATTGTGTCATCGCCCCAGAAGAAGTGAAGAAAATGCGCTGTTTGCACTGTAATGAAATCTACAGAGAAGCAGAGTTTGTGGGCCACCGCTGTACGGCCGATTTAAAGGCCCGCCGCACTAAAGATGATGGTATCTATCAGGGCGCCGATTAGAATACGAAAAAAAGGGGTAGGGCTCAAATTAAGAATGGTATGGTATTTTGGTACCGTTTTATGTAATTATAGCGCAGTTTTATATTTTTTTATCCTTATGCGAAAAAAGGGGTAGGGCTAAATTAAAGAATGGTATGGTATTCTGGTATCCTTTTATATTTTTTTATCCTTATGCGAAAAACCCCCTAGGGCTCAAATTAAGAATGGTATGGTATTCTGGTATAGTTTTATGTAATACTATTATCCTCTTAGAGATATAAATTACTCTTCTAAGGCGCTATAGAAGTAATATACTATTATCCTCTTAGAGATATAAATTACTCTTCTAAGGCGCTATAGAAGTAATATACTATTATCCTCTTAGAGATACAAAACGGTACCAAAATACCATACCATTCTTAATTTGAGCCCTACCCCTTTTTTTGCATAAGGATAAAAAAATATAAAACGATACCAAAATACCATACCATTCTTAATTTGAGCCCTACCCCTTTTTTTGCATTTAATAGCGCCCTTTGAGCCATTGGCCTAATTCTTTTATCCGCTCTTTATGGGCGGCCGCAAAGTCGTCTTCGCATTTTTTAGCCAGCGCGTCATAATACTTTTCCATATTGGCATTATATTCGCTTACGCCGCCGCAGACATTATGCGACATGTGATAACGTAGACTCTGTTTAGAGGCAAAATCTCTTTTACAGGCCGGACATGGATTATCTAAGTACAGCATTTCTTCTTCGGATGCGCTATGGTCTTTTCGGGGAAATCTATCTTTGAGCGGATATAAACACCGCCAAATGTGATTTTCCGAATCTCTAACGTCTCTACAGCCGCCGTGATGCACAGAAGTCCAATGTGGGCGATTTTCCCATGGCACGCCTTCAATGTCGTCAAAATAAGCCCCGCGGTCGCCAAAGCGTTCATCTATGCGCTTTTTTTCCTTATTCAGACGTTCTATATGCGGGCAATCGCAGCGCGCCATCAAATCGCCGCAGTCGTAGCACTCTAAATCGCCAAAGTCATATTCTTCGGACGCTCTTTCTTTCGACGGTGCCACTATAGGCCTTTTCAAGCATATTTTACTTTTCAAATGCGACTGTAGCCGCTGTAAACGGCAAAAGTTCTTTCCGCACAAAGGACACTGGGTCTGACAGGTTTTGGCGAGTTCATGTTGCCGTAAACGGCGTTCAGAGGTAAAGCTTTTAGAGCAATGTACACAATTCATTTTATACTAATAAAAACTATACCCTCAAATAATGATACCGCAGCGAATAAAAAAAAAGCCATAGCATCATTTTTTCCGTGGCATAAAACTTACTATTATTAATCCGGCCTTCAGTTTTTCTTTCATTCGGCCGTGGCATTTTTTTTTCCGTATTCTAAGGTCCATGAATCGTCGCTGTCCGTGTCACTGAGGGTCCAATCGCTGCTATGTAAAGAGTCATCGGCACTACTGATGTCGCTGTAGCTCCAGTCGCTTCGGGATTCATCGGCGCTTAAAATACTACTGTCGCTGTCGCAGGAACTCATTATATTTAAGAGAACATATCTTTCTTTTCTATTTTGACCGCATTAAAGCTCCAATAGCTATTATTGCCACAACGGCTTTTTTTGAGCCCATTACTCCGTATATGCGTATATTCTTTGCCCTCTAAAGTCTCTTTTACCCGCTGCGGCGCCCACATAGTGTAAAAATTATTATCGCCATCCTCCAGGGTCAGCTTCATACTCTCGGCCGCGTGTATCTCAAAGACATCATAGCCCACAATCTTATAAATGCGCCCGACTTCTAAATCGCGCCACTTTGTCATGGTTTCGGCTTCTTTGATGGCTTTGTTAAATTCTGCGGCGCTGATCATTATATCATAGAGATGTTTTTACCTTTAAAAGCAAATACGATGTATAACTCTCATATGCACCGCCAAGGTTTCTTCGCTTTTAAAGCGCCGTGGGCAGCGCGGGCAAGGAACCCTTAGGCCGCTGCAGTATTCCTTTAAGGCATCAACTATTTCATCATAGTCGTGGCTGACCAAAGTAAGATAACCCTGCTGTTCGTATCTTCGTAATGCTTCTTTTTGCGCCTCAGAGACTTCTCCAGTGCCCTTAGGCGTCTTTAATTCTATACAAAAGCCGTTATAATTTTTATGGGCGTTTTGCACTATAAGATCTGGCTGCCCCTTCTGATAGCCCTTTTGCCAACTTTGTATTCGCTTTTGCTGGGTATCTTGGTTTTCTCCGAGCCCGGCGACGATGAGAAGATTATGAAAGCGGCGAGTGTAATCTATTACTTTTTTATGTAAGTCAAACTCATTTTCGATCTTAAAGCATGTCAAGGCTTTGATGTCTTTTTTCGGCTCATAACGGCCAGTTTTGCGGATCTCCGGTAATACTTCTTTAAACACCCACTTTCTGAATTCTATGGCGCTGGGCAGCTTACTGCTAAAAATTAGCTCATACAAACCAGGCTCAGAAACATAGACAGTGTGCGGCTGCTCATTCAAAGGGGCTTCATTTCGCCGCCCCCTTATATCGACCAGGCGTTTCTTGTACTCCTCAGATACGTGGTCTCTTATGGCATCTCTTTCGCGCGCATAGCCTAAGGCCCTAGCAACATCTTTTGCCTTAAAATACAATTCATCTCCTTTTTTTAGGGTATTGAGTTTTAGATTTAGCCGTGGGTTTTCAAAAACGCGTATCATGGTATATCAATGTGATATTTTAACCTTAATAGGCAATGGACTGAAGTTGATTACCTTCTATGTTCATTTGCGCATCGCCGACGACAAAGATGTGGCAGTTGATCTTGTCATCATTGCCCGCGGCAGAATTTGTTGTGCGTTTTATCTCCAAAGTGACGCCGTCTTGTGTGCTGACCAGCTTTAAGCCCTGGCCGTGAATATCATTGTCCTCTGAGGTTCTTAGATCCACCCACAGGGCATATTTATTGCCATGAAAGAATTGCTGGGGGCTTATGTGGTCGCCAAACCGCCTTACCACTTCATTATAAATGTCGCTCGGCTTCAGGCCCTGCGAGTAAACTTTACTTTGACGTTGGTAATCTTTGGATTCACAAAGGCCTCAGAATCTCTCTGGCCGGCCGAAAACGGCTTTACGAAGAGCAGCAGCAGCCCAGACAGAGACCTGCGGGGTATATTCACCGTTTCGGTAATTAAATCTTGGGTCTTGTCTAGAACGGGGATGGTCTTGTGATGATGCACGTGGTCATAGAGAAAAGCCTTGCCAGCAGAGTATTCACCGGCGGCACTGCGGGCTAAGGTATCGCTGTGAATGGTTTCATACTGCAGCTGTAGATTGGTCATACTGTAGTCGTGAATCGCCCCAGTCAAAGCCGAGTCAGTGCCCTGCAGTAAGTTAGTGGTGTCCGCCAGCGTCACTTCAAACTGCATATCAGATGATAAGATTCTGGGGTAAAAGACACCATGGGTCTTCAGAACTTCAAAATCCAAAGGGATGACATATTTGGTGCCATAGGCCGTTGATAGCGCCGTAGCTTCTGCATCACTTCCCTTATTGGATGAACTACTTCTCATCTTTCTCAAGGTATCGGTGCCAATCCCCTGCTCCACCAGCACATCTCTCTCTTTAGGCCATAAGAATAGATCTTTGTAAGTGTGGTAAAGGTCATACCTGTTGAGATCCAAAAGACATTCGCCGGCAAATTTAACTTTCATCCTATTGACGATGTTGCGGCCTATGTTGTTAACGCAATGGCGTTTGTCGGCCGTTGTTGGTTGTATGGCCAAATCAAACCGCAGCGCCAGGGTGCCAGGCACTAAGAGAAGATTTTCCGAGAGCGTGGGGACGCTGACGTATAATGTCTCGCCGGGCTTTGCACTAGAGGGCGTAAAAGTAACGCGGTGAAAAGTCCTTTCGGCCTTTAAGCCGCCGGTCTGTTTGGGCAGAATATTAGGGTCTAACTTTGAGCTGATCATTATATATATGGAAGGAGAAATAGATCCGGATTTTGATCCCACCACCGAAGAAGGCCAAGAAGATATTAACGACGAAGAATATGAATCTCTTATCCCAAATGATGACGTGAACCCCCAAGGCCTTTTTGATAAGCTTAGGCATAGGTTTGGAGACGGGGCTCGATCTGTCTGGCGGTCGTTGGGTGAAAAATGGAAGTCACGTAACCAGGGTCGCCGACTTCCTGAATACTTACAGTTGAAAACGTTTGACGCGCTAGAAGAAAATGAAATGGTCGACTGGCTGCTCGAGAGCCCCATCGAGAACGCCAAAGAGCGCCTCTTAGAATTATACGAACACTTTGACTTCGATTATGTAAGACTATCTGAGCAGAAGGGCCAAGTTTACATCTCTTTTCCCAACGAAAAGAGCCAAGGCCAATGGACTAAGCCACAAAAGCTTTTTACTCAAGAAGGCGAGGTTAGAGAAACGGTAAAGGCGCTCAAGGGATTTAAAATGGCATCGAAAGGCCTCTTAGAGCGATTGGAAGAGCATAATGCAAAGATCGCATTACAAAAGAGAGCCATCGACCTAGAAGATCAACTAGGCGAGGCCGAACAAGCCCTTGCGGTCAAAAACAAGGCCATGTCCAATCTACAATCCAAACTTGATCGCACCAAAGAAGAATACGAAAAAGCCATGGCGGCCAACGAAGAACGCCACAACATAGAAACAGAAAACTTTCTCGAAGATGCCGAACACCGCTACAATTCTCTTTTAGAAGAAAGAAATGCCGTTATCACCGAGGCCAACAAAGCCCTGCGGGAAAGAGACCGTGCCCGCGCGGCGCTAGACGAAATCGCCCAAGAACTAGGGATGGCCAAAACCGACGCCGTCACCCTTCGTTCCGAACTCGAGGCCTCGCAAAGAGAAAAGGCCGAGTTAGAACATAGAGTCCGCACCCTTGAAGAGCAATTACAGCAAGACCGCCAGGCCATCGAAGACTTAGAACACCAAATAGAAGAACTCCGTCGAATAGCCGACGATGAAAACCGCACCGAAGAAGAACGCGAGGCCGCCGAAAGACGGGCCCAAGAACTCCAAGAGCGCTTAGAAGAATTAGAGCACCAAGTAGAAAACCGAGAGCGAGAATTAGGCCTCACCACCAAAGAAAAAATAAAACGCATGCTTATAAAATATGGCATTCCTGCGGCCTTTGCCGTGGCTATAAGTAGTGTCATAGGAGTCATATTAACCTCTTTAAAAGGTGTCGGCGCCGGTGTTAAAAAAATAGGTCAAGGACTTACAGCGCTAGGTAAAAAAATGGCCGCCGCCGTGCCAGGTCTATTAGGCAGCGTCTTATCTTTGGTGTTGAAGACCGGCGGCGAATTGCTGAAGTTTGTCGGCAACAACATTTGGATCCTTGTCGTCGCCATAGGCGCCGTACTACTAAAAAAGCTAAAGATATAAAATCTAAAAATCTGCGATTTTTAACGTAGCATAAAATAACCCAAACCAACAGCCGCAGCAGCAATGCCGCCCTTTAAAAGATCATGGTCGTATTCTTCTTTTATAGTCGGCAGCGGCTTAATAGGCTTTTTCTTTGTGGGTACTTCTTTTTTAGGCGGTGGCTTTTTCTTCGGCGGCTTATCAAAATGAGGCACGGGCTGCTTAGTGTCTACATTCACCTCATTAACACCCATCTTCATGCCTGCCGTCGCCCTTTGCAGCCTGTTATTATACCCCGCCACACTGCCCGCATTCAATATCAAATGGCTGGGCATCAACCAGCAGCCAGGCGCTATGGCAAAATCCAGCCGCACCTTCGCACTTTGAACCGCCATCTGATACCGCTGTATGCTTTTAGAAATGTCCGCCTCTTTTATGGCATCTTCAAACAATTTCAAAAACACCGCTCTCGTTTCTGTAGCAGAGCCGGCATCGCCTACAATACTACTCCTTGTATTCACCTGCGCCCCCAGCACCGTATAAACAAAGGCCTCGATCGACTGATTCAGCCTTGCCAGCCCCGCCTTGGTAAGCCCCTTCGACTTCCTTAGCGCAAAATAAAGATAAGGCTTCTTTTCCAGTGGCGAGATGTGATCTAACTCATGATCGCCCCACGAGCCACTTTCATCATTGAAATGAAAGAAGCCGCCGGGCCACTGATATACATTTTTGCCGTCCATCTTTGCGTCATAAGCCTCCGTAACATCGTGCATACGACCAAATATTTTTTTATAGATTCTCCCCAGGCCTCCATTCTCGCCCTTCAAACGAAAATCGCTATCAGGAGAAATCTGAAACTCTCTGCAAATTCTATTATAAGCGCTTTTATCGTATTTATTCTCTAGAGGGTGAAAATAACCATCCCCCGGCAGCGGTACAGACATCTGCGATAGAATGCGCCGAGTGGTAAAAAGAACATGAAACTTCAGCAACGAGTCTACCCTCGCTTCGTAATGCATTTCTACGCCAACGCCACAGCCCGCCGTCGCACACCACAGGGCAAACGAAAGTTGCTGCGGCCAATAACTCATATCCGGCCCCCTCAACCACCTATGAGCCTCCGCCGCCGTCGTATGTTTTAACACCACCTCCGTAAATATCCGCCACGGCCTCATCGTAAACTTTTCTTCGGGCGCCACATAAATCACCATCGCATCCACATCAAACTTCGCTGGCTTCTCCATCCCTATGGCATACGTGGCCTTCGTCAGCTCCAGAGCCTTAGGAAAACCTCCAGGAGCTTTAGCCTGCGTTTCATGGCGGTCTTTAAGATCTCTAGGTCCCAAGGCCTTTAAAAGCGCCGCATTTAATTTTGCGTCGCCATAGTGATGCACTGCCATTGGAAAAGGCCCATCTGGCGTAATATCTTCTCTAAACACATCGACGGCAATTCCATCGTGTTCGAATTCGATGCTCTGAGGCCCGGCAGAGAACTTTTTAAAATCGGCGTGCGGGTAGGCCGTCCTAAATCTGTGCCATTCGTATTGTACCATTATATATAATGACCGACGTGATACAAGAAGAACCCTCTGCTCCGCCGCTATACCCTGTCATCTCTGATGGAGAAAGTTTTCGACTTCAAAAAATCAATATGATCCTTTCTGAATTAGGCGCCGAGGTCAAACATTACGACGGCGTCCGTAAAAAATACAATAAAACACGCTCCGTGACCCACGCCATTGCTTTATCTTCCGGTACTTTATCAGCCCTTTTAACAAGTTCGGGGATTGCCACGTCTTTAACGGGCCCCGGAATTGTAGTAGGAATCCCTTTAAGCGCGATTGGGGGACTCTGTGGAATTATTTCAGCCGTCACCACGGTAGCGACTAAAAAATTGACCCAAAAGGTTTCAAAACATGAGAAAACAACAATGTTATGCAAATCTAAAATAAATACAATCTCAGACCTCATTTCGAAAGCTCTCCACAATAACAGAATCGATGAGAATGAATTTGCTTTAATTATGGCCGAGTCCAATAAATACGAGCAATTAAAAAATGAAATCCGACAAAAAACTAGAGTCGAAGTTTTTAAAAAAGACGATCCCGAACTACGCAAGAAAATCTACAGCGAAGCCATGCAAGAAATAAAACAAAAACTAAATCAATAAATATTCATTTTGAAAAGACCCAGACGGGATGTCATCTGCATATTGAACGTCGGTGTCTAGAAAATATGCGTAATTAAGTAGTTTCACAATTTTTATTTCGTCAAATCAGGTTACATCCTCCAAAAGTCCCCTGCCTTCTCACAAATACTTCTTATAACTGAAAAATTCCGATTAAAAAAATTAAGAGGGAGCTCACAATGCCGTAGTCTTGGATATTCGTGAACTAGCCTTGCCAGCCTAACCAACAAACCTTTGTGGCTTCTTGACATGTTCAAGTTGTTATAATCGTTCTGACTCAAGAGTCCTAAGTAACGTCCCTTTAAAGCAGAATAGTAGATGATCTTCCTTTCACAGTCCCCAATGGCCTTGTCCAAGATGCTAATGCTCTTAAAGATTTGTTCGGGACTTTCGTCGCCTAAATCTGACTCAATTCCAGTGTAGTCCACGAAGCGCTCGTCGTTTAGGCTGCTCCTCAATCTCTGCTCCACTTCTTCTTCCCGGCACCTTCGAGGCACTGAATGATGTCTCTGAGGCTCCAAATCATTCAGGTGATATTTCTCGTTGAGCCGATCCTCCGCCTGCTGTAGATATTCGTGAGAATCGGGATAACGACAATAAAAATCGTTGAATATTTGCTGTATATCAGCGACGAACTCCTTAAAGCGTAAGTTGTTCATGAAAAGGAAGACACCAAGCGCGCAGCCGTTATTATGCCATAATACAAGCATAAATTATTGCGTCAGTGGCCTATGGCATAATACAAACATAAATTATTGCGTCAGTGGCCTATGCCATAATACAAACATCATCGCCCAGGAATCCATCTCAATAAGGGATGATTGTGATCGATTTCATAAAATATCTTATAGATTACGTCAGGGTAATAAGGGATTTTCCCTCGCAGCTGAATAAACATCCATTCGGCCCTACGCATAATTTGCATAGAAACTTCGGGAATTTTTTCTCCGGTTATTTCCGACAAAATATGAGAAATACCCTTATTATATTCTTGTAACTTTAATTGTTTTAGAGTCTTTTTCAAACCCCGTGGCGTGGGTTCTTTTTTCTCCGGTAACAAAGATGAGCTTTTATCCGCCGTAAAGTTTTCTTATCAACATAGACTGGCTCTAAACCTAAGATAATTCGCATCCACTTTCTAAAGTAAATAATTTTCTTATACGGCGTCCTTTTACGACCGCCGTTAGCATAATATTGGCCGCGAGTCACACAAGGCACAGCATTAAAAAATATACGGCCGCAGATTTCACACACGGCCGATGTATCTTCTTCTATGGTCATTCGCCTGCCACAACATCTTAAAAACCTCGGCTTTCGTGGCTTAATTTCACGTCGCAAACAATTAGAGCAAACTTTATACAACTCGTAATCTACTTGAAGGACATTGCAGTCAGACAGGTCCTCTGCAAGTAGCCAGTCAATAGCGTCCATATATACAACTATTTTTTTATATTTAAAATCCCACCAAAAACGCCATAATTGGTGCAGTGAATCCCTGCTGCCGACACCCCTCGATCTACGCAGGCAGGGCCTGCATATTTCAAGGTCTGATCGGAACAAACCCTTACTGCTGCTTGAAGAGCTTGACATGTAAAGAAATGTGTGATGAAACTGATAAAAACACTGAAATATTGAATGAAAATGCAAAAAACATTCAAATGGAGGTTAGACCAATGCCCAGAAATGGAGACTGCCTTTTTAACTCCACTGCTTTAGCTGTATCAACTCTATTGGAAAACCTGCCCTCCCAGTCACCATTATTGAATCACTTAAGGGAAAATCTAAAGTTATCTAAAGAACATGTCAACAAGTGATGTATGCCAGAAATTGATAGCCAGCATGGTGGATGAATTAGAACAGACCCAAAACTTTTATAGTAATTTTCTGCAGGAGAAGTATAAAAACAGTTTCCATGAGTTGATAAATAATTTTCGCCAACCTGAAGTGTTTGAAGGAGATCTTGGGGATCTAATGATAAAGGCTCTTGCAAATTGTTTACACATGCCCTTCGTAGTGTTGACAACTATCAAAAGCTACCCAGTAATTACTGTCTTTCCTGAAGATCTTTTAGATGACAATAATAATCACAGTATTTACCTGGCATTCACTCATGAAGGTCCAGGCCATTATGATGCCCTTGTTCATAGTGACCTTTCAAAAACTGATGACATTTGTTTGAGAGCATGTCATGACTCGAAGCAAAAAACTGGATGCACCTGTGGATGAATTTAAAAAATGTAAATAGACAATACTGCTGTCACTGTGTCTCTGAAACTGGCCATCCATACAAATCAAGGTGCGCCCATGCTTACGTTTGAAGCAACCTTGTCAGGTAAAATGCAAATGTAAAGGCTGTGCTAATCCACCTGGTGCATTGGAACAAAGTCAGAAAAATGCCAAACCAAGTGGTCGTAAGAGATCAAAGTCTGAATTTGGGGGTGAATGGCAAGCTGGTGCTGATTTCATGGAGGGCGAAGGAGCAGAAGTAGTCATTGGAAAATGGACAGATGAGGAGAACTTTCTTATCCTCCAAATTATTTTAGAGGATAAGATAATTCTAGAGCAGAATATATCAATTGAAGATGCCCAAGAAATAACCACACAATACAACAATAGTGTTTCTCTATGTAAAGATATGTTTGGTGAGAAAAGTTGTACCAATCATAAAACAAGGAAACAAGTTGAAGGGAAGTTAGTGGACTTAAAAAAGAGGAAACAACTAAGTTTCCAAGTATTGGAAGAACAATTACAAACCTTCATACAAGCACTCTGAAGTGACAGCAACAGAACTATTAAATCCCCATTCAAATGTGACAAATCTCTAGAGAGTAATAATTATTCTAATTAGCTAATTATTAGCTGTAAATGTGTCAAAACGTGTCAGATGATCATCATTATAACCTTACAAGGGTACCACTTACAAAGTTTTTGGATAAGTGAAAATCAAAAGAAATGACTACTCCAGAGGTTCGTCATGGACTTGATTTAAGCAAAACATCATTAGGGTTACATTGACTGATAAATACATATTATGTTCATGTTATCAAAAGTCACAGTGAAGGGAACTTTTTGGAAAAAAATTATTCTGTTGTTTTGCTGTGAATACCTTATTATGAAATGTGTTCCATATTACTACAATTTTTTTCTATTCTTTGATAAATTAAACCTATTTTTAAAACATACTTTATGCAACTATTTTTAAATAAACTGGGCATATGCATAAATCATATGATGATCTGTGTGTTATATTTTAGAATTAGAATGTTTATGAGATTTAGGCTGCGATGTTGCTGGCGGTCTGCGGTTTTTGGGTGGAGGAAGAAATGAAAGACTGCCTGCCCGAATACGTTGGGTTTCGAGTAACCGGCCACTGACCTTTTGACAGGAAAGCATAATTTGACACACATTACACGAGCGTAGCACTCTTTGAAAATATAGACCAAAATATGTTAATGTGTCTTGTCAGCACCATGGTTTGGCCTGGCACACATGGACTTTGGCCAGGCACATAAAGTCCAGTTAGCACTGGGATTCTTTGGATAAGGGGCAAAATCTGTCATCACTGTTCCCCACAAATGTCACTTTCGAACTACGATAATTGGAAGACGAGAGAACAATAGTATCTAGGGTTGTTGCCAACCCTGGGCTTTTCTCTTCTGTAGGTTCTTTTGTCAATGACAAAATTGCGTTTATTGGCAAGGGGATATCATGTTCATGTCAACAGGCCTTGGCTATGGTTGACCCGTATGGGTTTCTAACGCAATGGTTGTAGTTTTAAAGAAGTTACGGGCCTTGTAAAAGACTACTTGGCTTTCTAAAACATTGGGAGGAATACAAAAAGGCAGAATAACAGCAATTCAAGGTAATTTATAAATACTGTCTGTCTATTTTTAAAAGTAAATTTTCAAAAGGCTTCAGAAGATTATCCTATAGTCTCTATGGGATCTATAGTCTACAGGATCTATAGTCTCTACAGGAATCTATAGTCTCTATAGGATCTTAGTCTCTATAGTCTCTATAGTCTCTATAGGCTCTATAGGATCTATAGTCTCTATCGGATCTATAGTCTCTATCGGATCTATAGGATCTATAGTCCTCTACAGGCTCCTATAGGATACTTACAGGCATCTATAGGATCTATAGTGCTCTATAGTCTCTATGGTCTCTATAGTCTCTATGGTCTCTATAGGATCATATCGAGGATCTATAGTCTCTATAGGTCTTTATGGTCTCTATAGTCTCATATGGATCCTCATATTCTCTATAGGGATCTATAGTCCCTCTATAGGATCTATAGTCTGTATAGGATATATATCTATATCTATAGATAAAATACAATAAACTGGATTTTGTTTACACTGCCAAATTTTCGGCTTTATTATAAAAGCCTTCATCAGGGCATCTGATGAAGCCAAACAAAACCGTTACATTTGTTTCCCTCGTGCGCGATAAGCGTGCGCGAAGTACAATAATGCTCTAGCTACTGATAGAAATTACAAGTTCATGTGCACGATAAGCGCGCGTAAAATTTAAGCACGAGCTGATTACAAGTATACGTATTCTTCTACATTTAAACCCTTGGGGCTAATAGTATTTAAACGGTAAGCCCACTGGGCCTCCTTTTCCCTAAGACTATGTTCTGTATTGCACTTATCTATAAGCATAACGCTAACATCTTCTAAACCACAATGGTTTTCTGAATAAAAATGTTGATATATCCTATCATCTTTAGCCCTATTGGCCATAGACAAACATGTATGTTTATTAATTCTAGATTTATGATTGTTAAATCTCATCCTAAACTTTGTAATAGTCGATCCTACATACTGCACTCCACATCGTGAGCAAGAGATAAGATAAACAGCAAAACTAGAATTGCAATTAAGATTAAAATTGATATAATAATTTCGTTTTGTAACAAAACTTCTAAATCTATTACCTTCTACTAGATAATTACAAACCATGCAATTTGCCCTTCTGCATTTATAACGGCCTACATTATGGTCTGCTAACTGAAAGTTAGTATTTATCTCTGCTCTACCTAAAAAATCCAGAAGGCATCTGGGTCTCCTATAAGCTACCATTGTTACCCCTCCAACAGCATATGTCAGTCGTCTCGAGGACTCCAATACAGGCTGTAGTCTGCCAAGTATCTCTCTTTAGGCAGTCCAGGGTGATACGTTAGCACGAACGGAATACAAGGGTTGTTCTTTGGTGGTTTGTCCTTTAATGTGTCTTCTCTAGGGATGTTACGCGCTCTATTGATCTCTTTCTCAACATATTGTGCCTCATGTCCTCTCTCAACCAGATAACCTTTCAATTCCTCAACTCTCTTGTCAAATACGTCTTCTTCAGAGCAGATTCTTCTAATGTGCAATGCTTGGCCAAATGGTATACCTTTCTTACAAGCATTAGGATGGCATGACGCATAAAACAGGTATTGATGTTTGTCGGTAGGCTTGGTATAAATATCTGTAGTTAAAGATCCATCTCTTAGTCTGATAGTGACATCCAGAAAAATTACCTCAGTTTCAGACCAGTCAAAGGTAAACTTAATGGTGTCATGAAAGTTGTTCATAAGCTCCATGAATGACTTCAAGCTATCTTTGCCTTCTGTCCAGACAAAAAAGATATCATCAATAAAGCGCATCCATGTTAGAGGTTTATCTGGAGAACTGCTAATGATATCCGTCTCAATACTGTGCATAAATAAGTTAGCATACGAAGGGGCCATCCTAGTACCAATAGCTGTCCCTCGCTGAATTTTTCATTGAAAGTAAATTTGTTATTTTCCAGTACCAATCTAGCCAAGTCTACCAAATCTTCAGTTGGAATTGAAGATATAGAAGATTTATCCAATACCTCCCTCATAGCCTTCAATCCACCCTCATGTGGTATGTGGGGGTATCGTCCTACAACATCAGCTGTTACAAGAATAGCTCCCTCTGGTAAACTCCCCAAATTATTCAGATAGATAGATAGATAGATATAGTGGTATATTGAGTGTTGTATACACTGAGAAAGAGCCAGAAATCGTCAAAAGTACGAGCAGGTCACATTTTGACCCCAAGCAACTATAGCTAATCGTTAATGAAAACCACAACATGGCTTTTTTGAAGTTTATAGATAAAGTACATGGAGATGTTTCGACGTGCCTTTATTTCCCAAGCATGTGTGTAACAATAGAATATACGTATCATATTACAAAGTATATAACAGTAACACAGGAAACCCAACAGCTTTTAGCATCGAATATTAAACTTGAATCCATTACTGATGATTTTTCAGTGGAAATTTATTAATATTTGCTAAGAGCCTTGTTCCAGCAACCACATGACCTCTTAGAGGGCTTTTGTTATAGTATGAGAAAATGGAATTTGCCCATAAAAAATAAAATGGCGTGAATATCGCATTGCGCTTGACTAGCAGCAACACGCATCTTAATTACTCTCAAAGTTTTTATAGTTTTCCTATCTAAATTCTATAGTTTTTACTTCATTCATCGTCTTAGATCATTTCAACTGCTTATAGTCCATTATGGCCGGATTGCATTATTCTTCGAGCTGTCTACGGTCGATATTTTCAACATTCTCTTTAATGCTGCCACGACTCGACACGGCTACCTGGTCAACTATTAAAGCTGCTGGTATCACTCGAAAGACGTTTCATCGTGGTTGTAGAGCGGGCAGGAACAAGCGTAGACCCATTACAACAATCACTGGAATTGGAAAGTATGGTCCTCTTCATGAAAATCAAGTTTTAAATCATTTTCAAGATCTTGGTACAACTACACGGTTTATGCAAATTTCGTCCAGTTCAGCGATGCGGTGTCCCACTGGGAGCTTAGGTAATCTCAAGTCCATTGTTCATCGAACAATTGCAACATTACGATGCGAATTTAGCCGCCAATTAAATCTAATTTCCATCCCAATTCAAACTACAACTAAACTACATCGCAGTCAACTGCCCTCTAAAGTTCGCCTAGGCTTATGGAATGCTCAATCAATCAACAACAAGTCCGCTTTAATCTGTGATATTATTCACTCGAATAGATTGGATCTGTTAGCTTTAACAGAAACATGGACTTCGAAGAATGTAAACAACAACTCGATGACCGAAGTTCTGTATAACTTGAAAGACTTCACTGTCGTTGAACTCCCAAGAACATCTGGCAAAGGCGGTGGGATTGCCCTTTTGCTATGGAAAGCCATTACAATTTCTGTAAATTCCGACTTCCATTCTAAATCATTTGAACTGCTTGACATGTCAATGAAGTTCAAGGACTTCTGTTGCCGAATCATCATCGTTTATAGGCCTCCACCGTCACGCAAAAATAAGTTAACTGTTGGCATGTTTTTTGATGAGTTTTCCCAATTTATTGAATCAATAGCATCCACGAACGATTCTATCATTGTATGTGGAGACTTCAATTTCCATGTCGATGATGCCGCCAATCCTGATGCACTTCGATTTCTTGACATTCTGGAATCTTTTAACTTGAAACAGTTTGTAAGTGGTCGAACGCATAAACGTGGACACACGTTAGACCTGGTAATCACAAGATGTGATGACAGTCTGGTAGACAATGTTAGGATACTCCCAGATATTTACTCTGATCATTTTGCTATTACCTGTGAAGTAGAGTGTCCAGAGCCACCATTGTCTAAAGTACCTGTTACCTTTAGAGCGAAGAAAATCGAACCCTCACTGCTACAGGCTACCATACTAGAATCACCTCTTTTGGATGTTGGTACTAATGACGTCGATCTCGAGAGTTTGGTACAATCATATAACTCTTCCCTTCAATCCATCTATAACTCCATGGCGCCTATCCAAAAGAAATGGATTAGACATTGACCCTGGGCCCCGTGGTTTTCTGATGATCTGAGACAAGCCAAAAAAGCGAAACGGCAAATGGAACGACGCTATAGGAAATCCAATCTGACAGTAGATAAAGAGCTCTATTCTGAGTCTTGTAACACATACAATTCTCTATTAGAATCCAGCAAACAATCGTACTACAAGAACAAGATTGACCAAATTGACTCTAAGAAATTGTTTAAATCAATCGACTCGATGTTCTATAAGAGAGTCCCACCTTTGCCATCGTATGATGCTCTAGATGTTTTGGTGGAAAAATTTAACGATTACTTTACTGAGAAGATAGATACAATCAGAAAACAGCTTCGACCATCTAGTGAACCACAACCTACAAGTACTTCGTCATCTACTCACAATCAACCATCTGATGTGTTCAATGAATTCCATCTTCCTGATGATTTATCAGTTGAATCTACTATGAAGTCGTTATCATCCAAAACATGTTCTCTGGATCCGCTTCCAACCCACCTGGTAAAGAGCTGCCAGCCTGTACTAATTAGTACCATAGCCAACATTGTCAAATCGTCCCTTTCAAGAGGAAAATTCCCATCAGGTCTGAAACTGTCCTACGTGCGGCCAGTTTTGAAAAAGGCTGATCTTGATAAAGAACTCTTCCAAAACTACAGACCAGTGGCTAACATCCCCTTTCTAAGTAAGATCATTGAAAAATCTGTCTCAACTCAAATCTACACGTATCTTATGGGGAATAATCTTCTGCCATCCTTCCAATCTGCGTTTCGGTGTAACCATTCCACAGAAACAGCTTTGGTTCGAGTGACTAATGACATTCTGATGAGTCTTGATAACAAACAACAAGTTATCCTTATTTTATTGGATTTATCAGCCGCGTTCGATACGTTGGATCATGTCATCCTTTTGGACAGACTTAGGAGTTATTTCAACATCTCTGGGAAAGTACTCGATTGGTTTCAGTCGTATTTACAAGGTAGAACTCAATCTGTAATTATTGGAGATACTGTATCATCCCCACGTAAACTGAAGTATGGCGTTCCACAGGGCTCAATATTGGGTCCTTTATTGTTTATTATGTACGTGGCCCCACTTCAAGATATCATCCTCAGTCACAACCTAAAATTTATGTTCTACGCAGATGACTCCCAACTATATATTTCTGTTAGTCCAGGGAGTTCAACATGCGCGACTGGCAAACTCCGATCCTGTTTAGACGATGTCATTTCATGGTATACGAACAACATGTTGCTGTGCAATCCTAAGAAAACTGAGGTGATATTTTTCACATCGCGTTTCAGTCGGGAACACGATATTCCCTCAAGTTTCTCGTTTGGTGGCAACACAATCATCACCACAAATAAAGTACGAAACCTGGGAGCAATACTGGATACTAATCTTAGTCTTACCAGTCATGTCAACCATATATGTAAAAAGACGATGCTGGCCATTAGATCGATTGGCCGCATCAAGAAATATATTTCGCATGATGATCTGGCGCGCTTGGTTAATGCTTATGTGACCCCACATCTAGATTATTGTAACAGTGTATTAGTTGGCTTGCCTAAGAGTGAATTGGATAAGCTTCAGAGGCTCCAGAATATCGCAGCCCGATTGGTCAGTGGTGCACGTAAAAATGACCATATAACACCAATCTTAAAAGACCTCCATTGGTTGCCAGTAGAAAAGAGAATCCAATATAAGATCCTACTTCTTGTGTATAAGACCCTTCATGGCCTTGCTCCAGAGTACCTATCAAGTCTTATAACTAAACACAAGCCTACTAGACAACTACGTTCCTGTAACCGATCACTCCTTGTCATCCCCACTGTCAGAACAAGTACCTATGGTCATCGCACATTCTCCTATGCAGCATCTAAATTATGGAATGATCTGCCTGAATCTATAAAAGCTTCACCTTCAGTGGCATCCTTTAAATCAAACATTAAGACATTTTTATTTAAAAAAACTTATTTTTCCCCATGACAATTAGCGTAACTTATTTTATTTTTTTATATTACTATAAATATCTCAATTTTATTCATGAAATTTAGCACAATTTATTTATCTACGGATTAATTATTTTTATTTATACACATATGTAAGCGCATTGAGCCATGTTAAATGCGCACTAAGTACATTAGTATTATTATTATTATTATAAGTCATTATGAAGTTACAAAGTTGGATGCTGTGAAGAACGTTTAGGAACTCTCCCAACTGATCCTAACTTCACACTTGTAAGATCATATGCCACTTGACACATGCCGCTTGGCATTAGGGATTTTAAGACAAGTACGGACTACGACTACGGATGGACGTGAGGTAAATACGTCTGGAAGACTGGGTTCTAACTTTCAATTAGGGCGCGAAAATACGAGAGTTAAGATTGTCCGCTACGGAAGATGTAAACTGGCGGATAAACATTTCAAAATGTCTTTCGAAGATGTGAGAAATGCTCTTGTATTTGCTTACGCGGATGGTCTTCTAAATGAGGAAGAGTTTGTAATTTTATATGAAGAATACCGGTCGACGAATCTGGTGTATCCTTACTGGGATTACGATAGATTTTCCCTGGATAATTTGGATGAAAGTGAGTGTATCACAGAATTTCGAGTAAGTAAAGAAGACATCCCAGGTTTGGCCAGATTGTTGCAAGTTCCACAACAATTTAAATGCAGGCAAGGTACAGTTTGTAGTGGCATTGAGGGTCTCTGTTTACTTTTGAAACGCCTAGCTTATCCGTGCAGATACAGTGATCTCATTCATCGGTTCGCCAGACCTGTACCAGAGCTGTGCATGCTATATAATGTTGTTCTTGATTGGGTTTATGATACTCACGGACATAGACTGACATCTTGGAATCAGCCTTTTCTCTCGCCTTTATGCCTAGAACAATATGTTCAAGCAATAAGAAGAAAGGGAAGCCCATTATATCACTGCTTTGGATTTGTTGATGGGACTGTGAAGCCAATTTCACGCCCTGAGGCAAATCAACGTGTTGTTTACAATGGACACAAAAGGGTTCATAGCCTCAAGTTTCAATCAATTGCTATTCCAAATGGCCTGATTGCTAACATGTATGGCCCAGTTGAGGGTCGACGTCATGATGCTGGAATGCTTGCCGACTCGAATCTACTGCCAGAACTTCAAAGACATGCTATTGACACTGCAGGAAACCCCCTTTGTGTGTATGGTGACATGGCCTATCCCCTTCGCCCACAACTCATGTGCCCTTATCGACAAGGAGACTACCCTATATTTACTCAAAACATGAGAGGATTTAATACTGCCATGAGTGAGGTTAGAGTGTCTGTGGAGTGGCTTTTTGGCGATATTGTAAATTACTTCAAGTTCATTGATTACAAGAAGAATCTCCAAGATTGGGATGAGTGCTGTTGGAAAACAGTACTTAGTCTGTGCCTTCTTAAGAAACTGTCTTACATGTCTCTATGGCAATGCTACGTCCAAGTTTCTTTGCACCTTGATCCCCCACCACTTCATACATACCTTAGATAAATCTGGACAGATATAATAACCAGTAACATTTTGTTCGAAAGCTTCACATAATTATAAATGTTTGGTAGTGAGATTTACAGCATAGTATACTTACTATGCTGGAATACAAAATACAGCCTACAAGTTTGTAATCATTTAAATTCAAGCAAAAGTTAAAAAAAAAAAGAAATAACATTGTCAATAGACCTTTCCCAAGTTCGCTTGAGTGATCATGAAACTAACTTGGTTTATTGATGTACTTGTGGTGCATGCAAACTTTTAAGTAGTACATTGTTCAACAACAGAAGGAAAAATGATCAACAATTGGATATAACAAGAAACAATCTGGTAGTCGAGATATCAACTTTACTTATAGTATACACCTATTTCAAAAAAGGTTGTTGTACACGAGGCCTCAAGTGTATGTGCAGGTATGTGACTAGACCCAAAAGGAGTATGGGTAGATGTAAAACTTTTCTGCTTTGGTCTTGATTTTAAACATTAATAAATTAAGTTCTTTCGTGAATAAGCTTGAGGCAAGCTTGTTCAGAACAGTTGTCTCGAAATTCTTGTGGTCTTTTGGATTTTAGTAATTTCTACCCATACTACCTTTTAGGTGAGTCGTGTAGGCTTGAGACCTTGTCTGGCAACCTTTTTTGAAATAGGTGTATACTAAGTAATGTGTTGGCGAACAAATATAACAAATGAGTTTTATACAGACTCTTACATTTTGTAAACCTTGCCAACCAAAGAAAGCATTTGGGATTGCATTTGCATCTGCTGATTCAGCTGCTGCTGCTGTTGTTGTTGGTTTAATAAGCAGCTTGTCTTTGTTGTTCAATCAGAATTGCCTGCAATCTTGTTCTTGTTTCTTCAACTCAAGTTCTATTTTCTTTTCCTCCACTGCTACTTGTTGTTTCTTAATCTCTATTTCTTCCCTCTTTATTTCCTGATCAGATGACTGCCTTGTTTGTAAATAATCAAGTGCATCACTTCCTCTCCTCCTTTTTCTACTAGATCTTGACTTGTCAACCACAGAATCACTTGACCCTTCTGAGTCACTGTTATCTTCATCAGTCTGCTTACTCCAGGTTTTCATGGCTTTATCCCTCATCTGCATTGCTTTTGATCTTTCATTGACTTGGACCTCTTGAGGTTTATTTTGTGTGCTTGTAACTAATATGTTTTGAATCTCCTCTAAAGCTTTTTCAACTTCAGTAAGATCTGGTGGGCTTGAACCTGATGAATTATCTTCTATTCTCATCAAGACTAGAACATTCTTTGAAGAGTGGATGTGCATTAAGAGAATTAGCAATCTCTGTCCACTTTAAACCAGCTTCTTTGGAGCCAATTCTTTCAAGGAATGGTTGCTGCAGTCACACTTCTCTTATAAGTATCTTGTCTTTTGACTCATCCCACCTAAAAATACTATAAAACCCATCACTTGTATAAGTTTTGACAAACAATAAAATGACATGTATACGGATATCAGTTAATTGGGAAAATGTAATTTATATAGTAAAATTTATACAAACTACAAACACTAAAACAAATACTATTTTTGGAGTGGTTTTCATAAATCCGTGAAACAAAGTGTACTAATTAGAAAGCTAGTAGCTAGTCAGAAAGATACTCAACTAAAGGAAACAAAATTAATGAATAGAGCAAAATAAGCTACAAAATACTGTAATAATAATGTACGTTTTTATTTACAAGTTGTGAAGTAGCATAACAAAACAATGAGTGAGACTTTTTCCTTGAATGAGAATGTAAAAATCGATTATTATATTTTGACAAAATGACATCTGATCATTGTGTTGTACAAGGATGCAGCAAGTTGTCAAATCTGAAAAAGGGAATATCGATTCACAAGTCACCCATCAGCAAAATTCTTCGTGTGAAATGGTGCAACATCAATGTAATTTCAATCCAGGTCCCGGACGATTTGATGTCTGCTCTGCACACTTTGAACGTTTGTGCTTTACAAGACAAGTCCACATTGAAGGATCTGAACGAAATCTTGTCCGTGGTTCTGTCCCGACGATTTGGAAAGCGCAGGATGACCAGGATAACGTCCATGTGAATGTCAGAAATCACCGGAAGGTACGCTAGTCAAAATAGTACTGTGTAATGTGCTTTTGCAATAATTTTTAAATCTACGGTTTTTTCGATGTTAGGCCATGAAAGAGATTTTTCTAGAACATGAGACTACCACACAAGATGAATGCCTGGAAGATAATGCGAGCCAGAGAGATGTGGATGAAAATCTAAGCAGCGCTTCAAAAACCAGCGAGCAAACACTATTAATGATCCACGAGGAATCGATCGACCTTGAACAGAACACTGCGAATGACGCAGAGGAGATAAGATACGGTCAGGGAGAAGCGTACCTAGAGAATGAGGTCTTCAACACAAATCTTGTGTCACCTGAAACGTCTTCCAGTGAAGTGAGGCTTCATATATAATATATGTTATTATAAAATAGTATATCAAATAAATCTAAATAAATCACCTAATAAGTCATTCACCATTGTCATTCTCGTGTTTGTCGTAACTTATATTTCACTATTTTATTATAATAGAGTGCTTGTTTGGACTGTCCCGCACAAAAAGAAACGATCAAGAAGCTAAAGAAGGAAATAAATAATCTACGAACTAAAGTAAAGCGAATGAAAAATCATCTTGAAACTTCACATCAGCAAACATTCGACCTATACAAGGTGACATGTACACCAAAGAGCACAGTATGTAAGTGATGTTTCTTATAAAAAAAATTGACCAAAACGACTCTCAAATCTTATCATAATACGTGAATGCCTTTAGGTACTCAAACAGAGGTTGACACAGAACTAATGGAACAGACAGAGGGTAGTGTTGATTTTGAGGGTGATTCAGATGAATTTGATTCAGACGTTGAAATGGAAGGGGAGTCAGAACCTTTTGAAGATCCTGTGTGGACTGACAGTGAACCTGAGTGTGTACCAGCAGCCATGGAAAATGATGATCTTGAAACTGACAATGTAAATACAAGGTAGTTGCATATAACATTCATTATATATTTATACATAACAATGGATATGAATCAAGGAGGGAATTTCTAGATGGTAAGGTGGTTCTAAATGCCCCCTTCTGTAAACCCTTTGACCATTTGGGATACTGAAAGTAAGTTTCACAGTGACTTGTCCAATTCACCATTTGTGCTTCACATTTTTTTAAATCAAAGGTTGGATATGAAAGGAAAGAACCTAAGAGACGATCCAAAGGGAATTGTGTTCATTTCCAAACTTCTGCAGTTATTCCAGTTTTGTTATCTCTGCCTGGCACCTTCACCCACCTTATCTCTTCACCAAAATGGAACTATGGTATCAATTGAGGCTCTTTGTTCCAAATGCAATTGGAAAAGTCAACCCATGATGCTGGGAAAATTTGCTGCTGGGAATTTACTGTTGTATTTTGGGATACTAAGTGCAGGTGCCTCAGCAAAAAAAATTCTGCTAGTTTTCAAGCATATCAACTTGCTGGTGTATTATGAAGCCTCATACTATTATCATCAAAAACATCTCCTGATACCATCAATATGGAAGTTCTGGCAGACTTACCAGTCAAGCATAGTTGAAGCTTTGCGTGACCAAGAAGTGATATTAGCAGGTGATGCCAGGCATGATTCAATGGGTCATTCAGCAAAATATGGTACATACTCTATACTTTGCTGGAACACTGGACAAATAATATATATTTCTCTTGTTCAGGTAAATGCAAATTCACTATATATGAAAGAAAAATTTACATCTATTTGATCGATGCAGTGATTCATTAATCGTTGATACAGCTACTAATCTGAAAGTGAAATATATCACAGAACAAGAAATAATTAGAGGCATAGCGCTAAATGAGTGGAAGCAATCAACCACTGAACAAGAATGGAAAAAATAAATCAGTCAAAATAAAGTACTAACCATTCCACCAGTTGATTTTATAAACTTCTATTTTCTTCTGAATAACTATTTTTTTGTTTTAGGCCAATGAGGCAGGGAGTAGCTCTGCTATGGAGCTTTTGGGTCACAAGAGGTCATTTGCTTACCTACTTGATACTGGCGTGATCAAAAAGTCATTCATCTCAGACAGATACACCTCAATATGCAAAGGATGAAGGAGGGACTCCCTGCACAGTGTAAAACTCTTGGGAAGCCATTAATCACTTTTATGATCTCTGGCATATTGGTAAATGTAAGTTCTCAAAATATAAATATAAAATAATGTATTTAATTATTATTAAATCTGATTAAGGGACCAATCATTATTTATGAGTAGGGAGAAATCATAGGGAGGAGGCAGTTTGATTTTTTCAAATGACAGGGGGTGCATCATTATTTAAATATATAATGATATGGGGTGGGTTAAGGTCCTGGCCTATTCTCCCTTTCATAAATAATAACCAGTCCCTAAATATGACATGGGTTATTATATTAAGATTGTTTGATTTTTTCCATAGAAATACGTAAATCCCTCACTAAAATAAGCAAAGAAAGTGGTTGTGAGTTAGTTGGCCGATGGACAAAATCCTGTATCCATCACTTTTACTGGTCAGTGACACCAACACAAGAGATGTTGGGTGATGTTAAGTTGGCCAAATTTCATGCTTTCCTATACCACATCTTAACCCAGCATTCTGACCTACCCAATAAGGTTCAAGGTTTTTTTATTTACACTTCTTTTAATTTTTTTTACATGTTTCTCTTATATAAATATATTAACAATAAAAAAATAGACAGTTAGGATATGTTAAAAAAGTATAAATTTTGGAAGTGTGCGGTAGCCAGAGGAGCAAGACTTTCGGGCTGGCTACCGCCACTTGTTGATTTTAATAGAGTTGGTGTGAACGGTGACATGGCAGATTATTTACTCGAAATTTATGATGATGTTTATCTTATAAACTAAAGAATAACAGAAGAAAATAAAGAAGAAAAAAAAGGAATTAAATATATCTATAACCTTTGTGATTTAATTAGAAACAACTTATAGTGTTTTTTGAACTGTAAGTAGCTTAGCTTTTTTATTTCAACGGGAATTTGTTCCCAGATGACTGAGAGAAAATTTGAATGTTTGAGCACCATAATTTGTTCTTATTTTTGGCCTAAAAAAGTTGCCGTTTTTGGAAAATCTGGTGTTGTAAGAGTGGACATCAGACGCTTTTTTACATAGTTACTAAATACCTCAGGAGTGCTGACCTGATCACTTGAGATTTTATAGGCAAACGTAGAAACTTTAAATTTATAAATGTTTTCCAGTGTTAGCAATTCCAGGAGGTTGTAATAAGGAATGGCATTTTCCCTGCTGTGAGCAAAGAAAATACATCGCAAACATTTATTTTGTGTTGATTTGATTTTAGTTAATGTGGTTTTATAAGCATTGCCCCAGCTCATAATTCCGTATTGTAAATATGGGTATATTAAGGAATAGTAAACTTGTTTCAACGTTTTTAAATTCAAAAGATGCCGAAGTTTATAAAGGATGCCTAGATTTTTTGAGATTTTGCAATTAATATGTCGTATTTGAGGTGCCCAATTAAGATTCTTGTCGATGTATATGTCTAAGTATTTGACATAGTCTTTTTTTCAATATTGGGTATGTTAATTTGGGTCTTAATCCTAGGGGATGTAATTATCATATAGTGAGTTTTCTTTATATTAACAGAAAGCTTATTGACAACACAATAGTCTAGGAGGTGTTGATGTTCAGATATCATCGTACCTTCAAGTTCATCGGGAGAATCACTGGAGAAAAAGATGGTAGTATCATCTGCAAACATCCGAAAATCTACTTTCTTGGAACAATTAGGCATATCATTCACATAAAGGAGAAAAAGTAACGGCCCAAGCGTCGATCCTTGTGGTACTCCACACTCAATATTTAGAAGATCAGATTTTACATTGTCGATTTCAACATACTGACACCTGTTTGTTAAGTAACTACTAAACCATTGAAGTGAGGATCCCTGAATACCATACGAGTATAATTTATCGAGAAGGATTTGATGATTTACTGTGTCAAATGCTTTTGACAAATCGAGGAAGATACCACAAGTAATCTTTTTATTGTCAATGTTGGATTTAAGTTGATCAGTCAGCTCGAGAATAGCTTGTTCTGTGGAGTGATCTTTTCTAAACCCAAATTGATGTTTAAAGAGAATATGATTTTCATCCAGAAATGCCGTAAGTTGATTAAAGACAAGCCTTTCAAGCACTTTGGCAAAGGGTGAAAGTATAGCTATTGGTCTGTAATTCCCAGGGTCGGTTGTCGTCCCACTTTTATAGATAGGAGTTACCTTAGAGATTTTAAGGACATCAGGAACAGTTCCTTTCAAAATAGATTCATTAATGATGCATGTTAAGGGAACCGAGAGAGGTTCGCTGGCAATGTTAATGAGTTTGTTTGGGATGTCGAGTGAGGCCTTATTGTTGTCGAGGCTTGAGAGGATATTGGCAACTTTGTTGCAGCTAGTAACGTTTAATTCAAAATTGGATGCTATATTTGCTGGGAACAATGTAGAGGGAGAAATGTTAGTATGGCTTATGGTCGAAGCTAAGTTGGGACCTACTTTAACAAAAAAATCGTTGAATTGGTTGACTATGTCCTGCTTCTCAGTAAAGGTAGTATTGTTCCGAATAAGCCTAGGCGTGGTAGTTTGGCCTTTTGCCTTTCTATTAATAAGGGAACCTATGAGGGTCCATGTTTTTTTTAAGATTGGTTTTGTAGAATTCAAATTGTGATCTATAATAAGATGTTTTACATTGCTGCTTTAACCTATTGAGAGTGTTTGTATATTTCTTGTAAAGATCTTTTTTTGTTGAGTCGTTGGTTAAGAAATGTGTGCGATACATTTTTTGCTTGACTCTTATCAATTTTAAAAGTCCAGTAGTTATCCATGGCTTGAAAATTTTTTGTTTGAGCTTACTCCTAGGCACTTGTTTTATGGGTGCATGCTTATTTACTACCTCCTTGAGGACGTCCACAAATTTGGATGCTTTAGTATGGAGGTCATCTGATTTTAGAATTGACTCCCATTTAATTGTCTCGATATCACTCAAATAATCAGTCATTTTAAATTTTGAATAATCTCTATAAAATCTCTTGATCTTGCATTTTTTCACCTGAGTTTCAATGATGCAAAATATTGGCAGATGATCCGATATATCCACAGTTGCAATACCAGGAGTTATATTTTCGATTGGGGTATTTGTATATATATGGTCAATTAGGGTCGAAGTACAATTAGTTAACCTTGTAGGCTTAGTAATAATAGGAAGAAAGTTGTTGCTATATAGCATATCGAGAAAGTCTTCAGTATGTGAGTGTGTATTAAACTTAAGAAAGTCAATGTTAAAATCACCTAGTAAATAGACTTGATATTTGGCATTATTCAGCTTTTGAAGTAGTAATTTTTACTCTGATGTGAAGCTTTCAAGATCATGAGATGGGTGCCTATATACAGATCCAACTACGATGTTGGGTTTACCCTGTCCTGTTGCAATTTCAACCCAACAAGACTCAACCCTTTCGGTATTCAAGTGAATATCTGGCCTTGGGAAAGCATCTAGTTTGTTGGAAATGTAAATAGCAGCCCCTCCAGCATTTGTCAAAGAATCTACATGATAAAAATTATAATTGAGTAATTCAGTGTTTGCAACTGAATTTAAATTAAGCTTAGTTTCAGTAATAGCTATTACATCAGGCATTGTATGAAAGCTATATAGGAGATCATGAAGAAGATCGACGTTTGCTGGCAGACTCCTTATATTGCAATGCAAGAAGAAAAGAGAATTGGAACAAGTATTATCAAGACTACTGTTAATTTTTGCTATGGAATAATAATCAGATTTCGGAGCAATAAGCATTAGGTCTGAATCAGATTCATCCGTTTTGTCTGGATTTGGGAGGATATTAAATAAGTCGATATCAGGATTGATTAGATTATGTATAGAGTCATAACCTAGCAATAAGCAGAGTTCATTGTCATTTAAATCATTGAATGGAGGCGTCCATTCATTATACAATCTCATGAAGATAATAATATAAAATTAAATATTACCTTACAGACAAATCAAATACCAGTCTAATATTGTGAGAGACTTTCCAGATATGCATCAAATTCTTCATGTGTTTTACACGAAAAGGATCTTGAGTTTTCATTTGCTTTGATGAAGATTTTGCCATAATGCATCCAGATGAATTTGTACTTGTGAGCGGGTCTCCATTTGTTTATGCGCCCAAATAAACCAGATCTGTAAGCCGTCAAGGATTCATTGATGAACACCTTGTTTGCCTTATGGATAGATTTACCTATCTCATCATCTACTGAAGGGAGATTCTTAGTGGTTTTCCCAACGAGCTTCTTACAGCGTTGGTAAACTTGGTCTCGCTGCTGTCTTCGTGTAAATTTTACGATAAGGCGATCCTTGTTATGTTTAGAATCAGGTAAACGATGGGCTACCGACAAATCGCCGGGTTGTATATCAACGCCGATTAATGTAGCTACTTCGTCGATGAGCTGATAGGGATCATCATTTGGTAGTACAGGAATGCCAGATATTTCCAGGCAGTCACATCGTGAATACTGTTGGAGTTCGTCGATGGTAATCTCAGCCTCATAAATTGAGTTCTTCAATTTGTCGACCTCTTCTTGGAACTCTGCAATGCTGTTTAGGAAGCCTGCAATCTGTTTTTTTTACATTGGATGGATTGAAGAACTTCATCGTACTTATCACTTAGATGCTGTTGAGATGCCTCAATGGCATCGAAGCGTTTCGTGAGGTCTTTGATAGAATTGTTGATTTTGTCGACTTCAACTTTCAATTCTAGCCTAATTTCTCTCCGTATCAAGGGGAGAAGTCCTGAGTTGAAAACCTCCTGAAGCTTTTCTTTATGTGACATTGTTTAGTGGTAAATTTAAACTAATTTTACGGAGCAGAGTAAAATCACTCCGCCATGACACCGTATGCAAATTAGCCTCCGACCGTATGCAAATTAGCCTCGTTATTCAACAAGTGCTCACATGGCCCAGTTCAAACACGAAAGCTCTATTTTAGAAAAGGCAAGAACTATGTAAATACATTTTTTGGATCTAATTTAATCTACTGCCTTAGAAAAACAGTGCTTAAACAACACACTGCCAAATACATCCCCTCCATACACCCCCCTCTTTATGCCCTGCATATTGGTAACAATAACATGACAGACAGATATGTGGTTGTCACTGAGGCAAGTTTTTTCAATCTTCGCTGGCTGGATCATTGGATGACAAGATCAAGCGTGTATCGTTTAAATCGCTTCAACTAGGGGATGGCGCGCCATGTAATTCAAAGGTCTTTGGAAGCAGAACTCAAGACGAAGTTGTTGTGGGAATGGTGTTTGGAATTCTAGGGGGATTGCTTAGAACAAGAACGGGTGCGAAGGGACAGAACAATAACCCTCAATTTCTTTAAAATTCACCAGAATTTCGAAAACTGATCGAGTATGTAGATTCGTATGACCTTCGAGGAGGCGACCGTAACCAAGCAGATCAGGAGGAAAATCCTCAAACGAAAATAACAGAAGTTGCACTGCTTCAAAAGAAATTGATTCTTTTAAGAGAAGAAACACAAAGAATAAGAAGCCAGCTTGAGGTTTCAGAGGCAAATTTGATGAAACTAAAGCTTCAAATGAAAAGCAAGAAAGTCCCGCCAAATTCAGCTTCGAAGATCCCGTTAAATTCAGCTTCGAAGATCTGTAATGATATGCATATTTAGGTGATTGAGCATGCGCATTGCATTCACAACTACACGTGGCGAATAGATGTGAAAGCCGTTGTATTAGAGAATTACGAGGAATAAAAAATAAGTAAGAACCCATAATATTGCTCAATATCTCATAACATGGTGTCAGAAGTCTGAGAGAACTCCCCAAGATGGCTTTAAGTGGAGTTGAAACCCCAACAATGCGCTGGGATGGCGAAAACACCCGAGAAGAGTGGCGCCGTTTCAAGCAACATGCCTGATTAATGTTTACTGGACCGCTTAAATCAAGGAGTGAAGCAGAGAAATGCAGCTATTTGCTAATTTGGGCAGGCCAAAAGGGCAGAGACATCTTCAACACATGGTCAGACATCACAGAGGAAGATAAAGGTAAACTCCAGACATATTATGATCGATTCGAACAGCATGTCAGTTCCCAATCCAACCCAGTATTTGCAAGATACAAATTCCACAAACGAGTCCAAAAACCAGGCGAACCAATAGAAGAATTTATTACCGACATTCAAAAGCTAGCCAAAGATTGCGAATTTAAGGAAGAAAACGAAATGCTCCGCGACAGGATCGTCATTGGCACACGAGTAGAGAAAATCAGAGAGAACTTTTCGACGAAGGCGCCAAACTAACTCTACAAAAGGCCATCAGCATCGCTAAATCACACGAATCTTCAAGGAAAGAGCTGGAAACGATGGCAAGCGGAATTCAAGAAGATATTCCTGTACAAATGCACGTCGTACGTCAGCAAACAAGAAATTCCATCAGTCAAAATCCACAGAATCCAAGATGGCGTCCGAGGACACAGGAACCCCAAACCCAGCAGAGCTCGAAACCACAGGGATCCCAGGAAAACTACAGACGACCACAGGAATACCAAAGCAAGAAATGCTACTATTGTGGAGGCGCCCATAACAGATCAGAAAGATGCCCAGCAAAAGGGCAGTTTTGCCATTACTGTAACAAACCGAACCACTTCGCACAGGTCTGCAGGCAGAAAAAACAAGTTAGCCAAGTTGAAAGCCACGATGAAGACCAGGACGAGTTCGACTCCCTGACATTCCAGTCCATTAACTTAGACATCAATCAAGTAACTGAGGATGCGTCATCCAAGCAGTCAATATTTGTGGCAGTCGACGTGGAACTACCCCAAAGGAAGCAGTTTCAAACAAAACTCAAAGCCAAAGTTGACACAGGGGCCCAAGGGAACATCTTGCCACTCAGACTTTATCGTCAAATGTTTCCTGAGAACATCAATAACCGCACCCATTTGCCTAAAGGAGGAGTCCTTGAAAAATCAAAAACCATCTTAACAGCATACGGAGGAACAAGGATTCAGCACTATGGTACTGTGAAAATTCCATGTAAATTCAAGAACGAAGAAACAAGAGCAACCTTCTACGTTACAGATGCCCCTGGAAATGCAATCCTCGGTCTGCCAACATGCCAGAAGCTCAACCTCATCAAATTTAACTACGAAATCAGCAAACGAGTTCAAGGCCATGCCATCGACAGAAAGCCCATCGCAGACAAGAAAGACCTGATTCAGCAATTTTCAGAGTGCTTCGATGGAATCGGAAGATTCGAAGGAGAGTATAAGATCACACTAGACCCCACTATACCGCCAGTAGTCCATCCACCAAGAAAGGTACCACTAAGTATGAAAGATGACATCAAAGCAGAGCTAGAGGACATGGAAAAGAACAACATAATCACAAAAATCAAGGAAGGAGAACCAACAGCATGGGTGAATAGTTTGGTCTACCGGCGTAAAAGCAATGGGCGGCTACGAATATGCCTAGATCCAAAAGACTTGAACAGAGCTATCTTACGAGAGCATCATGTTACCCCAACATTGGAAGAGTTACTACCCAGGCTGAGCGGAGCAAAGACATTCTCCATTGTTGATGCCAAATGCGGATACTGGAACGTTGTCTTAGATAAGGAATCCAGCTATCTAACTACCTTTAATTCTCCCTTCGGGCGATACAGGTTCAATAGAATGCCTTTTGGGTTGAAGATGTCACAGGATGTGTTTCAGACGAAAATCGATCAGACCTTCGAAGGATGCCCCGGTGTAGTAGGAATTGCAGATGATATTGTCATCTCCGGGAAAACAGACGAAGACCACGACAACAACATGTATGGAATGATCCAGCGATGCAAAGAAACGGGACTCAAATTAAACCCCGACAAATGTGTGATCAAGCAAAAGGAAATCAAGTTCTACGGCATCATTTGTGGTCAAGAAGGAGTCCGCCCAGACCCAGACAAAGTCTCAGCAATGAAGCAGATCAAGCCACCATCCAACAGACAAGAGTTACAAACCTTCTTAGGACTTGTTAACTACATGGGCCCGTTTATCCCAAACCTGAGCAGCCAGACAGCGCCTCTGCGAGAACTCCTCAAGGAAAAGAACGAATTCAAGTGGAGCTCTTCACATCAAGCGTCTTTCGATAAAGTAAAAGATAGCATCAGTGACGAAACAACCCTGACCTACTTCAACACAGCAAAGGAAACAACCTTGCAGGTCGACGCGTCCCTGAAAGGCATCGGAGCTGTCCTCCTCCAAGATAACAAACCTGTTGCTTTTGCAAGCAAGGCTCTTACGGATACAGAATCGAGATACGCAAATATCGAACGAGAACTGTTAGCAGTCGTTTACAGGCTGTGAACGATTTCACACATACATCTATGGACGCAGCGTAACTGTCCAGACAGACCATAAACCATTAGAGAGTATCCACCTGAAACACCTTATGGCCGCTCCTCCAAGACTTCAACGAATGCTACTCAGGCTGCAGCCCTACAACATAACCATACAGTACAAACCGGGAAGAGAAATGGAGCTTGCTGACGCATTTTCCAGACTATCTCCAGAAGAGAAAGGCCCAATCCCTGATCTTAATGTAGAAATTCACCAGGTCATACCACAATTTAGCGAGTCCTTCGTAGAGAGGATTGCGAAGAACACCAGCTCTGATGCTGAACTGATTGCTCTCAAAGAACAGGTCTACATCGGGTGGCCCCAAAAGAAAGAACAGGTGCCACAGATAATAAGGGACTATTGGTCATATAGAGACGAAATAGCCATCGAAGATGGAGCCCTGCTTAAAGGTCACCGCATCATTGTGCCCAAAGAAATGCAAGCCGATATCCTGAGGAAACTCCATGAGCCCCATCAAGGTACAGAAAAGACCAGACTCCGCGCAAGAGCTTCCGTCTATTGGAGAGGTATCAACAAGGACATTGATGAGACAACGAAGTCATGTATCACATGCCAGGAGCTACAGAATTGCCAACGGAAAGAACCACTAAACCCAACCGAAACTCCACCTAGAGCATGGCATACAGTTGGAACCGATTTATTCCAACTTGACGGGTCAGACTACCTGCTAGTCGCTGACTACTATTCGAAGTACAGTTTTGTCAGAAAGATACCAAAGGGACAAAGCACCAGTAGGACAGTAGTCTTGCTCCTGAAACAAATCTTCAGTGAGCAGGGTATTCCCCGAATCGTGAGATCTGATAATGGGCCCCAGTATGATGGTCAAGCCTTCAGAGACTTCGCAGAGGAATACGGGTTTCGACACATCACGAGTTCCCCTAATTTTCCACAAAGCAACGGGTTCATAGAGTCACAAGTGAAGATCATAAAGACCACCCTCAATGAAAGCACAACAGGCCAAGACAGACCCGTATATGGCACTGCTTTGTCTGAGGACCACACCCATAGACAACAAATTGCCAACACCGGTTGAGCTTCTCCTGGGACGACCCATACAAGACAACCTTCCAAGAAAGATCCAAAGAGACCAAACGAGCGACGAAGTAATCGAAAGGCTTCAACAGAGACAGCAGCAACAGAAACACTATTTTGATAGAGGTTCCAGACCACTTCCAGAACTCCATGCCGGTCAACACGTCAACATCCAAGAACCTGCAACCCTCAAGTGGACACCGGCTGTAATAAAAGAAAATATTCCAAGTCTTCCTCGATCATACACGGTAACAACACCTGAAGGAAGACACCTGAGACGAAATCGCCATCACATAAGAGAAGCACCTCTACCGACCAAGCTCGAGGATACCTATTCCCAGCAAGATCCATCAACCAAGAACGTCCCAACTACTCAAGATGGTCACAACACCACAAGGAGTGGGCGAGTTATACGACCACCAGTTCGTTACGGTTTTGAGGAAGGCTGAACCAGAGATCCAGGAACATTAAAGGAACAATATGCACTAGAACGTTTAAAGTTATTGTTACTGTTTGCTATTATAAGAGAAAGAGGGATGTAATGATATGCATATTTAGGTGATTGAGCATGCGCATTGCATTCACAACTACACGTGGCGAATAGATGTGAAAGCCGTTGTATTAGAGAATTACGAGGAATAAAAAATAAGTAAGAACCCATAATATTGCTCAATATCTCATAACAATGCAAACTCGCTTAATCATTTGTTGAAATTAAGAATAACTAGACGCATAACTGCGTGAACTCGGGCTTCTCTGTGATACGTATTCTGAGAATCTTTGACAATAGACCCTTATCATGCTGGCGTGACATTAAAGAATATTTGATTTATCGGGAAAAGAAGTTTACTGTCAAATTTGTCCTCTGAACTGCAGTTTTCTCTTTAATTTCGGAAGAATGATACCAGATCTTTCAGGGGGGCGAGGCAATATGCTACAGGTTTGATCACACTCTACTGGTACATTACATATGGCACCTTTAATTTTTCTTTGTTGTCCTTTTCCTTGACGGGTTGAACGTCTAACTTGGGGTTCATCGCTGATTCCATCTGCTGTTTGTTGGTGGTCTTCTGGATTGTTGCTTTCCAGTTCTTTACTGTCTGGTGTATCTGAAGCTTTTGTTGATAGTTCCTTATCTGTCTTATTACCATGGATCTTCTGTGGTGCATTCTGGAACTCTGGAACTTCAGAAATTGACTCAATACTGCCATCATCATCCTGATTGTCAGGTTCGTCTTCAGCATCATCTTTTAGTTCCTCATCTTTCTCAGTACCATGTAAATCTTGTCAGGGTCACCCGTGACTTCTTCACCCCTCCCAATCACTTCACGACGGGCACTTCCAGCTAGGTGCTCAATTAGATATGCCGCTTGCTCCTTGAATGGCAAACCCCTACTAGCACAGGCAGCTCTAGCATCCTCAATCCACTCTTCAATTGTTAAATCTGATGCTTTTACAGGCTTTCCTCTAAATTTCTCAAGCTTATGTGACTGGTTGACATATACAACACGCTCCTTGACCTCACTGTCTTTCTTTCCTTCAATCAAGCTTTCTCTCAACAACTTTTTTGCTTCACTCTCAGCTTTTTCAGCATTTTGTTCAGCGACCTCTACAAGTTCTTGCTTTTCAGCTATAATCGACTTCAGTTTTGATATCTCTCGCTTCGCTTCTTGTAACTGCAATATGGTGGCCATATTGAAAACTGTTTACTTTAGAAATCACAACGATAATCACCTACCGACAGGGCCATCGATGAAACGCCACTGCTCGCAACGCCACATGTGACGCAGTGTTCTTGAGCGCTTTTTAATGCAGTATTACCTACAAATTATAAACGTCGAGTCGAATAAACTGTTGACATTACAAGTAAAAATATAGATAAATACACAAAAAACCTTACCCTGTCGGCGGTTCTATGCTCGCTGAATAATAGTATGATATAATAGTATGATTTCTAATACAAATAAATTCGTACAAAAGGTTGTAAACTGTATACAAAAAAGGAAGAAAACAACATGAAACAAACTACTTGTCTTCTCCTCGTGGTCTGGCCTCGTGCCAGTCCCCACGGGTGACTAGTTGCCAACAGGGAGCCCAGAGGACACTCCTCACATTCTTACCAGGGCATGTTTGCAAGGTAGGACAAGAATGTTTTATTGTGGGATATAAACACAAGGCTAAAGGGTCTGCAAGTTTTTGGAATAATTTCTAAAACCAATCATCTGCAACTATTATAACATTAATTTATGTATATAATTGTATATATAGGACAGCACTAGCTGCTCTACATTTCAACAACAACTTGAGACGAGAAAGTGGGGTAAAACTGGAAGTGGGGTAAAACTGGATGTTAATGGACAACCAAAGCGGAGTGTTACCTACCCTAAATATAAGTATGGGGAGGCCACAGTGAGAGAGACAAGGATTCCACCAAACTTTGGTTTGTTATTGTGCATTATTCTGTACTTTGTATACACCTAGCCAACAACTTTTGTGAAATCACAACTTTTGAAAATAATTCATATTCTAAGCTTTTAGCTCAAAGCTATTTCATGTTTAGTAAATTGTTTGTGCTACTTTTTATTCAAGAATATGTTGCTGAAATTTCCGAGTGCCTTACAACTACACCTAGAAATGAGCTAAAGACGATCAGAGAGGAACTGAAAAACAGCACACCAGAACCAAGGTACCATATGATGGATTGTGAAGACAAAGACGGTGCTATAGCAAAGTATAAATCAAGGCAACAGATGGAAACAGTTATTGTCCCACCAACATGCACAGGTAAATAACATTTTTGATATTTTGGAATTACAAATATATGCCTTCTTTTCACATATCTAAATGATTCTTTTTATTTTAAAAGCTGAACTGCAACAACTGACTCAAGCACAAAATAGGCCAAAAACAAGAAAGGCTCCCACTTGCAAGAAGTGTGGAGCTCCTCAAAAAGGCCACACAGAACTCATGATCATAGAGTGGTTTTCATATGAGTGTGAAATGGTATCATTGGCTTGTAGTGTGACTATGTCAGTATAATTATAATTATCCTTCATTCTTCACCTTCGGACACTTCCTCGTCATCATTTCCTTCTTCTTCTTCTTCGTCTTCTTCCTCTTCGTCTTCTTCGTCCTCTCCTTCCTCAAATCCCTTATACGTCCCATTATCACTTGGAAATTCTTTCCTGATTGCATTGTACACGCATGCTGGCAAAGGTGTCCTGTTGGAACTACCCATGCAATTCCAAACAAAAACTGCTCGTAAATATCTATAGATTAAAATAGAACGACATCAAAATTGAATATTATACAATTACAGCAGAATCTGTAGACAGAATTTACTCTGAATAGGACTTAGTGCCTTGATTTAACAGTGTTTGATAGCTCTTGTTTCTCTTCATCACGTCTTCAATCCTACTCCAGCCGTTTCCAGAACCCATTGATCGAGACAAACATTATTGAATCCTGGATGTTGAGTAATACATGTGTTTTCGTCCATTTCAGCCTCCTCTATTTTCTCCCTGACGTGATCCATCTCTTGGCAACACATACATTCCTCGCTTTTTACAAGCAGTTCCAGTGAACATCTAGAGCATTTACACCTATAAAAATTATGTTACCTTATTCAAAAGATCGTAACAACGAAAATATTTAATATTTAGCTTGCCAAGAACTTATTTTAACATCGGCAATGAATCGCTTTCGAAATTCTTCTTCTCATTGTGCTTCAAAAGCAATAGCGTCGGTATACGATTGCCATTCAAGATCAGTCGCAGATGGCTCTAGAGACTCATCAAATCCCAAAAACACCTCGCTGTTTCCTTCAGAATAATTAGGCTCTGTAGGCTCTTCAGAGTAACTTTTGATCTATAGATCTATTGGATTCAAAACTTGATTGTATATCACTTTCACTTTCGCTACTCGCCATGTTTTTCTTGTAAATGTGTAGATCGATGTCCAGTCACTGACGTCACAGGACTCCGAAATGAGAGCAACTGCTGATCAATTATTGCTGGCACATATATTCCAAAAAAACATGGCGGCCCATAATTTACAATTTCAAAACTCCAAGTTTCTCGTAGTTCTCAGCATCAGTACAAGGGAAAATTTATACTTGTTGCTTGAACACTACTTTCAGAATACTTGAAAGAAAAGACAGTCTGAAGAGGCAAAATTTCATAATAGTAGCACTTTAAGTACATATTTAATTGTACAGAAAGCATACTTGCAGAAGTATAAATGCTGCAATGATACTGCAAAGGTACTGAAATTGGGCCCTTTGAAAAGTATACTTTAGCAAAAAGTATGCAATACCTCAACAAAAAGTAAATGCAAATACTTCGCAAAATGTATGCTTCATCAAGAAGTATACTTTAGCAAAAAGTATGCAATACTTCAACAAAAAAAGTATATGCAAAAAAGGTTAATTGTTAATCCTTATAAGGACTAAACATCTCATGGCAAAACAAAAGATATCGATTTCGCTCATGTTTTGCATATAGGTAGAACTTAGTCAGAATACAAACGCTGTGTAGTTTGTTTTCAAAAATATCTATTCCTTTTGAAGAAATTACAAACAATCCGATTTTGGGTGGAGACAGTGTGTGACTGCGACTAATGGAGAGAAAAATGTACATATTTTTCTTTGTCTTTACATCAAAACCATTTAACTTAAAAATCTTTCAGGGTCACATCTACTTTCTTTAACTATTTCTTGTTCACGAACCTTCATATCGTAAATATTGGGCGTTTAACTATTTCAAAAATGTCCAAAACAAAGTGAACTATTTTATTAAGTCAATCGAAAGGTCAAAAAGAAGAGTCATTTTCATCGTGTGCCAGTGAGATGAATCTTATGACACTACGGCCATTTACTAAGAAAACGATATGTTTTTAAAATCTGGAAGTTCCAAGAAAGTCTTTCATTTAGCACTCAAAAATCGCAAAAACACGGCGATTGTGTGACCGCGTGACTGATTCAAAAACATATATAAAATACTTCTCTAAACTCTAGAGAGATGAAACACTATTAATAAACTTACCTTTAGACTGCATTTGTAGTTGTAGCTCCTGAGGATCACTTTTGAGCGTATTGTGCCGTTGTTTACACGTTGTGTTATCTTGATAGTGACCCTAAAATACAGTTGAAATCCCAGCCACCAAAACTGTTCAAAACTTGAAAATTTTTTTGTATTCTTGTTCCCCTACTGCAATTAAGCATTTTTTAAGCTTGATTTCCTGAATAATGCACGAAAATGGCCATTTGGTCATTTTCTTGATCTATTAAGAAATTGGAGGGCATCATTAAGCCCTGTTAAAGCCTAAGTCTCACTGTCTCGACAAACTGAATTCAGTGCTTGGATAATGAGGGGTTCCTAGGGATTTGCGGGATTGCGGGATTGACCATTTCTTTGTGCGGTATTGCGGTATTTTACAAAAAAAATTGCGGTATTGCGGGATTCTCAAACCCTGCAGTATGAGGTATTTTCTTTTTTGAGCTGCGGTATTACGGGAAAAATGATTTGAAATTGTGGTAATGCGGTATTTTTGAAGCCTGCGAGATGCAGGATTTTGCTTCTGGCGCTCGATAGAAAATTTCATGTTTCTGTGATTCATGTTTCTGCATGTGAGGTCCCGTGGGAGTGGTATTTCGTATTTTTCGTGTGGTGAGCTGTATTTTCGAATTTTTCATGCAGGATTGCGGGATTGACCATTTTTTCATGCAGGATTGCGGTATTTTCAAATTTTTCGGGCTGGATTGCGGTATTCGTAACCCCTCTCAAGGTAGTTAAGGCCTGGGTCAGTGGCTAAATTGGGCGAAATATGTTTTTTGTGCTGTAGCACGAATTTTAAACCAGAAATATATGATATTCGTCACAACGTTAGATATTCATAAAACGATGAGCCTTAAGTGCTAAGTTTGAGATTTCAGCGGTCACGTGACCAGTTAGGTCGTTTTTTGTAACAAAATGTTTGAAAATTTTTCCGCACTTCAGTGTTAGCGAAAAGAAAACGCAAATGCTTGAAACGTAGTTCTTTTAAGTGAGTCTATCCCATTTTGATTAGAGAACATGACTATCGATTTTCATTAAAGCGATTTTTAGCAAAACAGGTCACGTGACCAAGCCTCAAAATAATACTTTGCTTAATATCTTCCAGCCAATTGTAAAAAGTCCAGATGTCTACACAAAACTATTTAGGATTAAACCTTCTTTATGCACTAGAGGTGTTATTTCTGTTTTTTAAGTGAAATTGAATTGCGGATTCAAGAAAAACGAAGTTTCGTCGTAATTGATCACGTGACTACCCTATATCCAAAACACTAAGTTAAGGTTACTCAACTAGTTATTATTTAACATTGTGCCAAGTGAAATAAGTTTCGCATCGTTATATCTTATATAACAGAACAAAAACTTTCCAAGGTCAAACAAGGTCAAACCCAGGCCTTAACTACCTTGAGCTCTAGGCCCCCTCGATAATCCACGAATAAATGTGAGAAAAGTTCGCTATTTCAAGAAAGGGAATTTTTCGAAATGATTACCATGAAGAGCTTCATAGAGAAAGACGATGGCACCCTAACAAGGCAAGACTCAAATATTTCACGTCCTACAGATGTCAGGGAAAGTGATATTTGGCCTGTAGGGTCCGATGACTCTAGACTTATATAAAAAAGCTCAATTCTTAGGAAAGGGGTGAAGTGCTGTCGCTGCTAGCTGGATTCCCATCATGCTTTGTGGTGGTGGTTGTTGAAAAAAAGGCATTCGTGTGCAAAATGCTTGTCCCTGTGCCCGGTGTTCGACTGATGAGAAAATAACTTAGCTGGATGACAAGTACTAGGACTGAACTTTACTCTAAAAGTGTAATTTGGATACTAAATAACGATTTCAAAGAAAACTAACGAGGTAAAATTGCTATTATTTTGAGAAGCTTGTATTTGGATTTTATTGGTTTTGTGAACTGGAAGAAGCCACAAGTCTCAAAGTCTCTATCTAGTTGCCCAAGTTTTGCTACCATTCGACTTTTGAATGACTGCAGTCATCACTATATGATAATCATCTCACTAATTTTAAGAACAACAAAGCTACAATTTTATAACTCCATCGTGCGAACGATTTTCTAAGAGGCAGTAGGGAAAGAGTTAAACATTTTTTCTCAGTTATTATTGATTATTTATATATATATTTACAGTTGCAGGTAGCCCACTTGTAATTTTTACTTCGCAATTTTGAAATGGCAAATACCTCATGAGCTGGAAAAATATTATTAATACATTTTTTAGACTTCTGTAGCTACAATTGACTTTGGAAGCCGATTTGCATGTTATGTTTGAGATGGTAGGCCTTCACCCTGGAGTGGAAGGGGAGCACTCAACTACTAGTTCAGGCCCCACCCGTACCACCGCTTTTATTTTGCTATAATGTCAATAATCATCCCTCCCTAACTTTTAATATCTTTCGCAGAAATGTAACCCATATCAAGACATTTCGGACAGACAGATGGTCTGTAGCATCTTTATTGAGAAAGACATAAGTTTTTCATTTTTAGCCATCTCACAAATGTTATGTGCATCGTATACGATTGGATGGGCATGTTGGATGGAAACATCGGCCATGACCTTCTCTCTGAGTCCTTGAAGTTGTTGTTGTTCTCTTTCTGCATCATCTTCCTCACTTTCTTCACCGTCATTTTCGCTTTCAAGACATCTTTTAGAGGCAAGGCGTGAAAAATAGCTCGACACTTGTTGAGTTGTCAAAAAGTCTGCACTTTCAAACATATGATCACCATTGCTACCCTTTGCTGTTCTCATGGTCTTTGATACTTTTTCGTGATCTACTTTTTGGCCCGATTGCTCTCCTATCATGAATTTTGCAGTAAGGTAATCTTTCTGTTTAGATGAAGAGCAACTTCCGCATGAACGAGGGAGCTTCAGAGCCCATCCCATGGGAAGTGATGGTTCAGATGGTTCAGATTTCAGTTTGCAATTCAGGTGGTGCTCCTGCACCATGCTCCAGTCTTGATGCATACCCAAGAATGGCTTTATCGTAAAGTGTTTTGTACTCCAGAATGTGCTTGTGCTTGCCGTATTCAAGATGCTTGTGGAGGGAGGAGTTTCTCTGATAGGATTTCACGCATCCTTCAGATAAACAGATTCAGATAAACAGATTTTGGGAAGCAGATTCGTATGATTCGTCCCTTGAGTCATCTTCGGAATCCATGGTATCGATATCTTCATCAGGTGAGTGGGAAGGAAGGCTCTTCACTCTTCTTGCCTTGATAGATTCGAACGTTACATTCAATGAACTATCACTGTAGCAACTAGATGCCAGGTGTGGCATCTGTTCTTGCTCTGGAAATCTTGACAAAGATACATCTTTACCTGGGCCAATGTTGTAGGCTCTCCAGACTTTCAAGCCGTTTTCACTGTACTGGATATTATTAAGAAAGCTCACTCCTTTCCATTTGATTGGCCTTGTAACATTTGCTGAAGGAGGACCACAGATGTCGACTTTTACACCAGGAACTCCTTGAAACGATTCAATGGCTTCCTGCATTTGAGCTGCTGTTTGGATATCGTGGCCGGAATTCAAGTGAATTGACATGTGTCTCTTTATTGTGGCCGCTTTCCGATCACAGGACCCCTTTCCTCCTTGAGGATCGGAAAAGTCCATTCTTGAAAGATGAAGACCATTTAAAGTGGCCACTTTCTCGGTTGTCACCATGGTTAATGCGCAGTGATAGCAGCGTTATCTTGTCTAAAGAACACTGATTCTATGTCTGGCATCACTGACTTTAACTGACTGAAGACGTCATCTAAAATGGCAAGAGCAACCATGCCATCTTGGTTACAAGCTTGAAATACGTGAACAAACGTCAATGACTCCATCTTTCCGCTTGCCACTCTTCTCGTTGCAACTGTAATGTGCCAAGATATCCCTCGCTTGGCAAACCAATCAGACTGACTTTCTCGATATTTTCTTGGCAGATATTTCATAACCCAATCTAAAACGAGGAGAACGGAGGTTTCATCTAAATGCTCTAGGATATCCAGTCTACATTGATCTTGATTTGTTGAACGAAGCATGTGAGATTTCCAGGCTTTGATGTTTTGTGTTGCCTGAGAGACAACAAATAACAGCTCTTCTTTCGTATCAACTACGCAGTCAGCTTCGTGTAACACCTTATCAATTTCTGCTAAAACAGATGTCAGATGGGAGCATCTATCGCATTTGTCATTATGCTCGTGTTCGCAAATCACCATGTAGTCTTGGTCATCAGGGTCACTTAGTGCATATGCTCGGCAGTGATCTGCAACAGTCGAGCCCATTGAAACGTGTATCTGTATATAAAAAATATATGTAACTTATGAAATAATAGTAAAGCATGTCTTCCTCTACTATATAGGAGCTTAGTGGTGACATGCGGCGTCAAGTAAAAAAGTTGTTCATATGACAATTGATTCTTTCATCATGATCCCCTCATTTGTTTCAACTTACTTGCAATCAGTGCAGATCGCTGTACCCATGTTAACATAAAGTAAAGACGTTAAAGCACCATATTTAGTGTCGGTAGTTCCATTAGCACAAGATAATTTTCTGGAAAGCTGATAGTGCACTCTTTAACCTAGGTAAAGCTACACAAAATGGAAAGACATTGAAGCAGGATTGAGGTCACTGTAGCTGGGCACCTCGGAAATACGTTTTGATGACGTCATTCCTTTTGATCAGCGGCTTCTTCATTCTCGCCGAGTCGGCCATTTTTGTTGACAGAATTCCATCAGGAATTTTGATGTTGAAAACGATTTATATGCAAGAAAATAAGATGCATTGGAAAAAAATATTCTTATTTAAACGAAAAGGAACTTAAATAGTTTCGGTTGCTTCAAAGATTGCTAGATGATTGCATATTTTCGTGGAATATTGGGATAGCTAACTTCGTGAGGTGAGTTCATAAGTTAATATTTGTTTATTACTGTCTTTTTACAGGTAATTATTAATACATGATTTAAAACAAATTAGTATCAATTATTTACAGTATAAATGGCATAGGCTATTATTTTTTATCTTACATATGTACAATTTACGAAACTATTTACAAGCTGCTTATAATAACATCATTCACGGAAAATCGGGCGCTTGTTTTCAGCACTCGGCCATTATTTCATAAGCTTATATTGTGTAGCGACACTCTTTGAAAACTAGACAAAAACTATTTTTTATTCACTAAAATACAGAAGATATCTTAGAGTGCAAACACTAAAAACTTGCAAATGCTATAACTTTCAACAATGGAACAGAGCAATACTATTTAATAGTGTTATTTATTTTGCACACTTTATCAGTGTTTGTACTCTAATCCTCGTGAAGTTGTTTTGATTTTTTAACAATGTCTTTCATTTTTGAAGATTTATTTACAACATATGCTTTGAAAAGCTCAGAATTGAAATATTTAAAATCTTTTGAACCTTCTACAGGCTGAAGTGAGGTGCTGTCGTCATCATCAGGATCATTATTGTCATCATCATCATCATCACTACCATTGTCATCACCTTCATCGTGGTCCATTAACCGCTCGTTCCAAGACTGAGAGAGCTGTGTGATATCATTTATTAAGTTTGGTAGACAAATCGTACAGCCATTGTTGCCCAAACAGATATAGTGAAATGTATGACCACATGTAAGTCGCTTGATGTCTGATTTGGATGGTGATTGGCACTCATCAGAATCACAGTCAAGGTGGGGTTTGGTTCAAATGATGGCCATCTGTAACCAAGAGGAAGGCTCTTTCTATTGAATGGCTTATCAAAACATGCTAGATAGAAACTGGATTTACCATATGGTTTTCCTTTACGGTTTAAAGGTCTTGGCAAATTTGCTGACTGGCCAAGATTTGTGGCAATTCGTTCAAACATCTCAAGAATACATTCAGCTGTCAAACCTGAAATAAAATGTATAAAATTAATTATAAGATTGGTATTGGTAAACACCAGCCTAGTACCCAGGCGTTCCTCTGCGAGCGTGAAGCGCGAGCGAGACCTGGGGCGAGCGCGTAAGCGCGAGAGAACGCCTAGCAAATAATGCCAAAAGTGTCCCTGATTTGACCAAAAGTGTCCCTGATTTGACCAGCAGTGTCCCTGACCTTTAGCTGACTTAACAACTTGAATTTTTAACGTTTTTCCAACAATTTCGGTGAAATGAGTATCGACATTCACCAATATAGACCAAAAATAGGATTTTTACGAGTTTATATGTTTTTAAGAAAGCATAGAGGAAGATTATAGACTGTAAAGGGGATTTCTGAGTCAAGACTACGCACAAGTACATTTTATTCAAATCTATTACATTTTCAAACAATCACAGTTTTAGCAGTGATTATAAAACTAACTGAGTGAAGTTTGTTTACAATAAAATTTGAATCAAACCCTGTTGCGGCCAAAGGGAACTTGATAAATATCAGATACATTACATTTATTACAGAGAATCTGACGGAGATTTGTTTTATTTCAAGTGCATAAATATATGTGGATTTAACTCAACTAGTGACAGTAGTCTGTGTAAATAAAGCAATTTCAATTCACCAGAAATTTTAGCGGTATAGATAGCCATTAATTACTAAGAGATTTTACCTTCGAAGTGGAGAATCGAATAGACCGAACACAACTTATCGTATTGCTTCGATCGATGCGAACACACAACCGTTAGAGTTTTGAATTCAGCTCAATTCAGTTAATTTCACATATAGGGTGTCTTGTGAGATCCGGGAGCATTAAACTGCGACGCTACCAGCATCTTCTAAAGCATCACGTTTGCATCTGACTAAGTTAGCGTCCGCCATCTTGAGCTTTGGCATTATTCGCTAGGCGTTCCCGTTGGAGTCACTCTGTGACGTCACGTTTTGAAACGAGAGACGGGATAGCCTGGGGACTAGGCTGGGTAAACACATGTATAAAAATCATTATTACCAGTCAAGAGAAGCAAATTCTGATCACTGATACCACGTTGATACCCATTTATGTAATCTTGCTCAAAAAAATTGTTTTCAAAATTTGACCTTGCCAACAGACGTGCTGTTTCCTGGATTTTGGGGGCCTTATCATTCTTGCTTATGCTTGCTTAATTTGGAATGAAAGGTCTCCACTTTCTTTTCGGTGATAACTGAGCATAAATCTTGCTTTGCTTGGAAGTACTCTGGGAATGTATTCCTCTGATATTTGGTATCACTTATCCATGACATTGTGGCTTTGTTGTAGTGATGTCTGTCCATTGCTATAAACATCAGAGATAGACGCTTCATTGCTTCTTCTCAAGGGTGTTAAGGCTTGGCATTTGCTTAAATTCTGAATAAAACTTTAAAAAATCATAACTTTTTCGATATTCAACGGAAAACTTTCAAACTTAGCAGAGCCACAGCAATTAGGTGGAAAAACGTTTTTGTTATGTCATATCGGTATTTAAGTGATCACGTGACCTTGTATACTTTTTCTTATTGGTCGACAGTTGGATGAAAATGGGCTGGTCAACGTACAAGTTTGAGACATTCCATGAGTCATTTCAGAAACTACAGGCACTAGTTTAAAAGACTCTGTCCGGAATGGTTGAGTTTTAAATAAAGAAAGTGATATAATATTTAATTATCTATCGTACCTTACTTCATTGTAACTATCTAGGGCATCTACGGCGTTAAAAAGCTATATATTCATCCATTCCGGACAGTAAGTCCAAGATACACATAAGAACTATGCATGTAGCAGAAAAACTCGAATGTCAAATCAAATTTCGACGGCCCGTTGAGGTTCGAAGTCCCTATTTCTTGTCCTTAAAATTTGGACGCCATTTTTTCCGAGAGAAAATACTCACGTGGAAGACTGGGTACGACTATTTCCATAAAATATGCTTTTTGGCTTCCTGTTTTATCATAATGTATGCAAATAAATGCTATTTTTAAAATTTATATTGTTATACTGACCAATAGGAAGCTGCTAGCTAGAGAAAGCAATATGGTGGACGAACAAGAAATGGCAGAACTCAAAGAATTCTAAAACTAGAGGCCAAAAAAGTGAGCTCGAACCACCCGAAGAAGTATTTAAACGAACTTATTAGTCAATATAAAGTTTGAAGTACCTGTTGCTGAGGTTATATCATAAATAAATGCCTTTTTTAGCATTTTGGTTGGCATTCTTTCTCTGCTATTCGACAAAAGGGTCTAGCAAAGTCAGTGCAATAAAGAAGTTTATGCGTGAATTTTTTCGTGTTCAGTCTTGGAATACGTGCTTTATCAGGCTGCGGCTTTGCACAAGAGTACATGCGCATTTTCTAGGCGGTAAATTCAATTTCTAGAATGACTGAAAGAATATGTTGTGGGTTTTCGAGAGTTTTTTATGGGAATCCAAATCGATTGCTAAAGAAAATATAAAACAACAGCCAAATGAATCACCATCTGCATTCAACAAACGTGTTTTAGATGAACGATTTCGTCTGTACTGTGTACAGTTCAGTGAATACGAGAAGTTATCACTAGACAAAGGTACAGTACAACAAAAAGTTGGAATTAATTAGAATTGATTGGGATGCTAAGACTGCCCTGAGGAAATTAAATGTGAAATGGGCAAATCACAGTTATAGTCCTGGATCATTTTTAATTATCCACACAATTTTCATAGCTTTTTAATAAAAGAGACCCTCAGCTGCTTCACAAGGACACATGCATTATGCACGGTAGTGCATGGTCACTGGGTTCTTGCTTAAATTATATACTTTACAGTGTTTAAAAATGTTTTTTATCATGATCTGATAGTAACATTCCTGAAAAGCTACAAGATCATAGATGACAAAATATCACACTGGAGGAAGATAGATGACAAACACCAATATCTTAAGCAATTTTCTGCATCAAAATGGGATAAAACCCCAACATTTAGAAAAAATGTTCATAGCTTGAAGAACTGCTTGTGTTGCCAGACATTCCACACACCAATAACAAAGAAATTCCCTGAAAACAAAAACAGAAAAAACAATAAGAAGAAGAGCCCATTTTCTGATTTAACTAAGAAAGCTCAGAACACCGTGCCTAAAAAAGCAGAGCCAAACAAAGGAGAGCTGAAACAAATTGCAAACCTAATATATAATGAGTATGACAAAGTCTGTAAAGAAAATCTGGGAAAGTCATTTACAGATGTTCTGGTCACACTGCCTCAAGCCAATCTTCAAGTCAGAGAAAGTCCCAGTGAGCGACGAAACAAACAAAGGCAAAGACAAAGAGACTTTAAATCCTCAATTGAACAAATGTGGCAGAGCAATGATGTAGACTCTCATCTGGCCCAACGTACACCCTTTTCTGCAAGAACTCAACAACGCTTACACCAGTCATTTGAAACTATCAAAGAAGCGAAGGAACGTCTTGAAAAAACACCGCCTTCTACCAAAGAAAGATCACATTGCCCCACTTCCATAGAGGGAGACTTAGACAAGTTGGAGGAGGATGTAAAGAGCTGGCCTGTGGAAGTGCCTATAAATTGGTCAGAAAAAGCCAGGCAATATAAGATAAAAGGTGTTAATTGTGATTCATCCCCCCAAAATGCAGGTCAAATTCTAAAAGAATACTTAAGAGCTAAAGGAGTTGACATACCAATGTTTGATAGAGAGAAAAGAGGTAAGCCAGTTTAATATTAGGACTGACTTGAGAAATGACAATCATCAGTAAACAACAAATTATTAAAAATGATCAAATTTGCCAGAGACAAATTAATTATTGAGTAATAAAAAATGGCCATTTAAGATGGTGGAGATGTATTGCTCTTTGTGTGTTTAACCTGAGGGGGAGGGGAGGGGGGTTAAAACTTTTGCCAAAAGGAATTTCATGATTTTCCTCTCCATCAAGTTTGAAAGACAAATTAATTAGTAATGAGTTTATGAAAAATGGCCATTGAAGATGGTGGCGATGTGTCACGCTCTGTGTGTTTAACCCAGGGGGCTCTCTTGGGAACAGGGTGGGGATGCTCTTTGTACATTTGTTTTTGGGGGGGGGGTGCCTTGTACATTTTCAAAATTCCAGATTAGCATCCCTACCCCTCAATATATGAGTTCGCCCTTTGTTGATTATTTTTATAATAAAATTATCTGATCAACAGAAAGCCACAGAGTTAGACGAGCACTAAAGAAACTGCCTGGTGGGGCCATTTCTGTCCCAGTATCTCGGGCAAACAAAAGTCTAAAATTTGACATACACGAAAAAATCCTCACTGGAAAATACAACCTTGGAGTTCCAGTTCTGCAGAACGAGCATGTAAAAGTTGTTCTTACCCCTGATGGTAACATTGAAAAGAAGAGCTTGACAATTTCAGCAAAGAAGTATGCACTTGAAGAAATTTGCAGATCAACTTTAGAAAAGAACAGAAGTGAAGGCATTATGAGAGTAAGGGATGATAAGGAATATGAGGAGATGACATACAGCCAGATTAAAACAACACTTCAAGAGCTACAAGAATGGAATGCTAAACTGTCTGAGGAAGAAGCAAGAGAACACTTGAAGAAATGTGAGAGAACACGGCACTGGATAATTTGGCACGACCATTCATCGTTAGCTGGATCTGGTTTCATGTTATTCCTGGTTCGAGAATTGTATGACCCTGCCACACACATCACCCCAGTGGAATACAGAGAAAGGTATGGCAAGGATGTAGATGTACAATCAATAGTTGAAGCCCCAACGTTGTACATGATGGGAGCAGCCAGTGCCAAAGACAGTGACCAACTTGCTTTTGTGACAACCAGAAGAGAGTGCCTAAGGCAAATGAATCGAACAGAAGTCCAAATACATCCCCAAGAGAGTGTCACAATCACAGAGAAAATGAGGTTCATGAATGGTGATTCACCGGCCGTAGAGTTCGAAGATGGCGACCAAAAAGGGGGTCATTTTGCATGTAGTGGCTGCACTGGTGATATGAGGCGTGCCAATGAATATGATTACATGGCTTACCAGTCATATAGAACACTTCAAGAAAAACAACAACTAGTTCTATCAGGCAGGTTTGGAAAGTATAATGCTGTAGCCCCATTCAAGGACCTCAAAGTGAATGACATCAAGAAGGAGCTTGCCGCAAGAGGTGTTAGAGATTTTGATGGCAAGATTAAGAAAGACCTACAGGAAGAACTCACAGATATACTGAGAGGAACCAGCAGACTACCTGCTTTACTCTTTGGAGAAAAGGACTTGACACTGAAAGATCTAAATCTTGAAGATTATGAAGTTCTCTTCTTTGAACCTCTCCATGTTTGCTTAAATCATATAGCAAACATATTTTCTGAGTTACCTCTTCACCTAACCAATGCTGATGCTCTGCTAACCTTCAAAGAAATAATTTCAATAACCCTGAATAAAGATAAACTCAGAGCAACAGATTACAGAAGAGCCCTGCTGAAGGTTACAATTGCTTTATCCAACCAGAATCTCCTTGGAGAGGATGAAAGGAACATTCTTTTAATGTTCTGTGAGATGCAAGGCATCTATTACCAAAATGACATCAAGAGAACACCCCGTTCTGTACTCAGATTGTACAATCTTTCCTTCAGACATGGGCAAGCAATACAGAGCCTATTAACACCACCAAAAGCAATGACTCTCAGGAAGCTGTGTGGTATATATTACCACAGTGCCATAGACCATGCTCCTCTGATTTACAGGCTTGTCAGCTTGAGATCAATTTCTGCAGAGTTGTTTGAAAGATACTTTGAAAGAATTGAGGATATAACCAGAAAAACCTGGAACAAGCACATCGAAGATCTTGTGCCAAATGCCTTCCTACATGTCCAGGCAGAGGACAAAATGGCTTTAGAAAAACAAAGCTTCCAAGATCAAGAAAAAGAGATCTCTCGTCTAGCCAAGAATCTTCCAAAGCCCTGTAACACAGTACTATCTAAAGAGTTCATGGTAAAAAAATCAAGGTTATGGCAATCCCACATTACAAAAATCAGCGACTACCTTGTATGTGGACACGATGTTTGGTGGAAGTGGAGGGATGATGGTGGCATAGAATTTCTTGACAGTCCTGATGAAGAAGAGTACAGACAACAGGGACCTCCCCTTTACCACTACAGATCACATAATTTAAAGAAAATCCATGATGACCTTGAGAGAACCTGGGAAACATGCAAAAGCATGCCTGATCAGCTGCCTGTCTACAAAATGCGAGACAGTGATGGAAATCTGATTTATACCAGAGAGGAAGAACAAGACATTGTCACAGAAGAGCAACAACTAATTGACGAAATCCCAGTCATACCACAAGAGGAAGAAGGGCATACAACTGAAAGTGCACCCCAAACAATCACCATTGAGTGTTTACCAATAACATGTGATATAAATGACATCCCATCCACTGACAATGTTGACATTGAGTGTTTGCCAATAACACATTGTGATTATATTAGTGACATTCCATCCACTGACAATGTTGACATTTCATTTGATAACAACCCTATAAATAGCTTACCTAGTTCAAGCCGTGGAATCACCAGTTGACAAGGAAACAATTCATGAATGCGAGTCATCACCCTGCAAAAAGAAAAAGACCAGCCTAAATCATCCTGAACCTGAGCACGAGTCCATAAATACTGACAGAACACTGCATTCTAGAACAGCAAAAGCACTAGAAAAACTCATTGGCAAAACCAGTGATGTTATTGAACTGGATCGATTAAAGAGGGAGCTCACCAAAGATCCCAAGTCACGATTTTATAGGAAAAAGTTAAATGTTATGGAGGTTAAGATCCAGACACAAGTGTTGAAAAAGCTTAGGTCACTCAAAGAAGAAATGAGAGAATGGGACTTCATGTTTTTAAATAATCACAAGAAAATTGCAAATGACAAAGATTACAAGAATGACAGTCATTTTCAATCATTAGTAAAGAATAAACAACTTGCTGAAGAACTACTGGAAAAAACGTGGCATTTTCCAATTAATAACTATGCAGTATAGCTGTTAACTCATAAAAGGCTACCTACATGTAATCACTGTCTGAAAACATACAAAAAATATTTAATAATTTTCTTTGACCATGGCAAAAATAATTAATTTGATTTTGATAAAACCTGAATTTTGGCGAATGTTTAAATTAGCACTTTTGGCCATTTCTGATTGCTGAATTGGACCCATGGTCATGATTGTCAGGGGATATGGTACATGGCATTGGATGACATCACTCCACACCAAGCCAGATGATGGAATTCTTGTTGCTCTGTTGAGATTCAACCCTCTGAATATATAGCATTTTCATTTGTCAAAAACATCTACACTAAGTGTTAATGATATTTTCTCTGTTCTACTCTTGGGGTGATGTCATTGAGCCTAGTACCTAGTCTTGGATTTTGCCTGAGAAAAATTGAGTAAATACACAGAAAGTTCACTGCTTTGGATTTCATAAAAAGCCTGTATTTATAGAGCCTATTTCAACTTTAGAACTATGATTCATGTCCTGCATAAACCAATTCCAATATGTATGCAGCGTAAATAAGTGTACAAAATATTTGTGAAACATGTAAACATGTACATAAGCTAATGAGCTACCAGTAAAATGAGCACTTGAAATGCTTACAGTTAAGTTATCTTTAAAGCTAGGTTTAGGTGTTAATTTGTTACATTAACTTATTTGTACACCTAAAAACAGAAAACCATATACATAGTGTTTCATGTAACTTACCTCAAACGTCCTTTTATATGATAGTTCCAAGAATATAACTTGTTGGACGACAAGGTCAGACTTTTGCATATAATATAGAGCTGATAATCTTACACGCTTTGACCAAGCGTACGCTAACATATTCAACTGAAGACATTCGAAGGAAATGTACATCTTTCAGGTCCAGGAAGCTCTAGAATCTTAGAGGATATGTTTTTTCACTTTTTGGCGACTTTTCTTTTAGTCAGAATTGAAATAAATCATAAAAACTACTATAAAATTTGTCTTCCTTTCCTCACGATCGACGCCATATTGAATAAATGTTGATCTGCACGCGTCAGCACTCGACTCGCGGGACGCGGGACAAAAACTTCGCTGGGGGTCAAAGCCGAGGATTCTAACCAAGCCTTAACACCCTTGAGCTGTTTTTCTAACTAGGTTAGATTTGACTGTTTGTTATGATTTTATCCATTTTTCACTTGATATTACAAACAATGATTTTCCACTTCCCTTTCTTGACAGAAACCAACAATATATATTTACTTGTAATTTGTGTTGCAGATGAAAGTTCTGTTGGGATGCTACACTCTTCCTATGAAGAAAGGAACGTTGGCAAATCATTAACAATGAACATTCTTGCCAAGGCAATTGGTATCCCCTCCAGAAGGCATCCCAATATGTTGGCTGGAGGGGACCAGAACCAATCAGGAACGTCTGTTTTAGTAATAATTAATCAGTCCTATTACATGCATTTTTTCCTTGTTGTTGTTCAATGTATGAGTATATATATATATATATATTTTTTTTTTTTTTTTTTTCAGGCCAATAATCAGAGAAATATTGTCGAAAACGAACCTTGTAGTGGTTATTGATGATCCTGTACTAACAACTCATCTTGAGGAGCTAATCCTTCAATCCCTAAGTGGCCTGGCTATGGGTTCACAGAAAGCTGGGTTGAAGAGACAACTAGGAAGTCTGTTATTGACTTCAAATGACAGTGTTGTTCAGAGGTATGTAAGACTGGAGTTTTTGAAAAGGGGCCAGCTTCCAAAACTTGATAACAGGTTGGTGGTCACAAATATTGAACTGCTGTAACTGGCTGTTGAAAGACTTCCTACCAGAAGTCAAAATACTCTGAAAACTATGAACCCTTTTCTGGTACCAGCCAACAATGTCAAAGTTCTTCACTTGTCATTCATTCTTCAAATTTGTGATATTTTCAAGTAAAGTGTTCAACTACTGAAAATCTTGTAACAGCATTTGCAAAATCACTGGTCAGGAAGTGATTACAATTGGCTGTTAATTTGAAAGAAGTGTGGCATGATAGGAATGGGTGGAAGAGTCAGCTCAATACATTTATGTAAGACTTTCCCTTCCCTTTTCCCTCCAGCTCTTTCCCTTTTTCCTCTCTTCCCGCCCCCTTCCCCTCCCATTATAAAGCCCGATACTCAGGCTAATTCAAGGGATGAACTCATATTAGATCTGATGGGATTGAAGAAACAAAACAAAACAATACATTTCATTGTCAACTCGTTCTATTGTATTATTTTCTACTGTTTTACAGTGAGTGTAGCAATCCAATAGGATTAGATCTTAAGAGAGCTGCTACACCATCCAAGTGTGAACTAAGAGCCCATCAAAACCATTATTATTTAGAGATAACACAATTTTCTATGTCCTTATCATTTCCATCTGATTATGATATGGCAGTTAGTTTTAATGACCACTTTTTAAAAATATAATTATATGTACTTTTCAGTATGATTCAGTTTTATCTTTTATCTTTGTCTGAGTCATATACATCCATTCAAGCCATTTTTAGGGCCAACCTATTATTATGTTTTCTCTTATAAAACACACACACAAAGACTTTGAGATTTGTATTATTATCAAGTAAAGCATGCAATGCCAATAAGATTCTTAATAGACAACAAAGGTTTAATTTTAGTCAAAGGCAAAAATAATAATTTTTATGCTTGACAATTGAACATGGATAGATAGATACCTAATGTAAAATAACAATTGCAGCATTGCTTTGCAATGAAGGAAGTTATAATTCATCAAGATGCACCATGCATATGCTTTGTTATTGTTTGTAATTTGATTTTTGAATGTTGATCCATTGTTTCCAGAGCAGAAGGCAGAGTCATTGTAATAGAGTATAGGAAGGGGGAGAAGTTCTCTGCGACGACAAGAAGCTAACAGAAGGAATTAAAAAAATTGCTGCAAACAACACGGTATGGATTGTAGCAGATGCCTATCAATGAAATTATAGAAACTAATTCATTATATGATTTATTCTAATCTAATCTAATCTAATAATTAATTGAAATTTGAAGGGATTTCTACTTGCTTGGGCCATGGTGTACAAAAATGTATGGGAATGCCATTCTGAAGAGGGCTCAAGATTACTGTACAACATTCTATCTCGGTTGAGGCCAGAGCTACAGCCAAGGTGGCACAAAGGGATGGCTGTAAGTGCTGTGTGCACATGCACTGGTAAGCATGATCCACAAATAGCTTTTTGTGAGTCCTAAAATTTACCATCAGGAGCAAGTATGGCACAGTTGGTTAGTGCGCGGCCTTCGGTGCGAGAGGTCCCGAGTTCGATCCCCAGCTAGCCAGACCTCACATCCTTGTCCTCGACTTCTTTCCAATCTGTGTAGCTTTAATTAGCTTTAAATATTCTTAAAACGGAGCACTGATGGAAAAAGGGGAGTAAAATGAGCGCACTGTCGACCTCAGGTTTGTCAGTTGAATTACTGTTACGAGTTATCGGCGTTAAATATGGTCGCTTTACTTTACTTTACAATGCTCCTCTTCAAACTGTGTCCACTTGCACTAAGTTTTTAATTATTTTTTGACATGTTGTGATAACTTTGGATACCAATTGCTTCACTTTGATGTTTTGATAGATGTGGAGATTGCGCATCACAGATCATAACATTGATGTACAAACTCCACCTATCAAAGTATCAAAGTGAAGCACCAATATCTAAATTGTTTGTGTTATCCAAAGCTGCCAAAAAGGTGTCAAGAAATGAATCAAAACCATAGTGCAAATGGTTTGAAACATATAGCAATGTAAGCAAATCAATTCCAAAATATATAGCAACTTCTAAAATGTATGCCCTTTTATCCTTAAGTTCCACTGCTCAGTATCAATAAGACCAAACATACTGGATATGATTGAGGAAGTGGTTGAGGCGAATCATCCACCAGTGCCCCAGGATGACAGTGTCACCACAAGACTGGCACATAGTCTTGTGTCAAAACTGGAGCATGACAAGAGCAATGTAATGTACAATACATATTTATGTCATTTCTATTGTACTACAGTCCCATGATAATGCCAAATCAATCATATGACAAATAAGGAATGCTTAAAAACTATCCCTGACCAATTCCAAGCTCAAGTGGTTTCGATGTTCCAATGAAGTCAGGGATTTTTTTCCGTCTCTCATAGGACATGCAACCAGTCACTATTAATAACTTTTCTTATTTGTCTTCCATCTAAAATAATGTCCTTCACTTAATCTACAAGAAAGTAAACATCCCAGAAGGCAAACCTTTCACAGTTAAGCTAGCTGTTTCTATCTAAAACCTTTTCTTACGCAACTGTTTTAAAATATGAATTTAGTATTTTGGCCATATAGGTTTGGATTTCAAATTAGATCTTCAAAAACTTTATCTGATTTTTATTTTCTACCTCTAATAATAATTGTTTGAACTTCCATTAAACCTGCCGCTTAAATTCGTTTGCTTGGTTTAACTGAGGCTGTTATCTAATATATTATTTTAGTTATCATTGTTGCCTCTTTGGCCTATTGAAAGGGCCATTGACGGCTGTACCGAAAAGTACAAGAAGCGCACAGTGCTCCAACGTGAAGGCAGTACACAACCGCCAATGCTGTCAATTCCTTTTGACCATGTCATCATTGACACTTTGCACCTCCTACTGAGGATCATGAGTCTTCTGTTTGCTCAGGTATTTAGTTGAATCAGAAATGAAAGTGAACAAAAAGAATCCACACTTAAACATGTATTATTAGTTCTAAATTGATAGAGGCAGCTATTACATGTAGCTATTCAGGATTTGACTTATTTAAAAAGTGTGTTTTGCAATTGCAGCTTATTGAGACAGCAGACATGCTTGACACCAAAAGCAAGGTTGAAGAGGGGATGGCAGCCATAAAGATCCAGTTCAAATTTTACCATGATCAAGAAACGAAGAAGTTAAAGTGGTCAACACTTAATGGTAAGTGAAATGAAATTAATTGCAAGAAAGTGTGGGTGTGTAAGCTTAAGGTTTAAATGCCTCCTTAAATCACTGTAAAGTCTTGGATGTTTATCTTTTACCAAAAAAATTAAGACATTTGACATTTGAGTCATTAGAGTTTTTCCGCATAAGTCAAATGTTGTACGTTACACATGTAAATGAAGCTGTATACGTTATAAATGCAAATGTACTTTTTCTGACACATTTTAATAAGACAAAGCAAGCGGAATGCACGCAAAAATGTCCCACGAAATATAAGACCTTCAGAGATGCAGTTAACCATACACAAGACAAAACTGGCATTGATCTATCAATTCGAGTCAAAATGCTGAAGAGAAAACTTGTTTGAATTCACGAATGTGTTTACATCGAGATCACTCGTTCCCAGTCCACCAGTATTTAAGTACAGGGGGAGGGGGTAGAGGGGAGCTTTTGCAAAGTGGGAAGTTAATCAAAAAATATATTTTCCTGTCTTTTCTGTAATTAGATTCTATCTTCAATTATGAATAATCTGCAATCGAGATTATTTTTTGTCTATTTTTGTAGCATAAGATGAATACACAGGTAGCCCAAATCATATATTGAAGATTTAGACTAGGCCAGTATCGTGAAAATCCTGCTATTTCGCCTGAAACACATCACTCTTTCATTTTTTACTTTTTCCCTTCAAGTATTATCAGTCAATCAGTGATCTGTACCCTCTCCCCCGATGTACGTTATTTGGCCGGCTTTCAGTTTTTTCTTTTCTGAGTTGCATTGCTGGTTGTTGGTTGAAATGTTAATTTGTAATTATATCCACCTTCATTGATAGCTTCTTGGTATTGGGTTATTGTTTCGTCAAAGGTGTCTTGGTTAGATGCAATGTTTGTTAGTCTTTTGTTAATGTTTAGTGGTATGTTCTTTAGTAGTGGTGGAGGGTGGTTGCTTTGTTTATGGACGTATAGCAGTTCGTTCTTTGGTTGCATGTATGGTTTGTAAGTTCCGTTTGTAAGGTTAAAGGTTACGTCAAGGAAGTTAACGATCTTCGTGTTTGCCTCGATGGTGATTTTAAGGTCGTTTGATTTAAACACTTTAGTGACTTGTGTTTTGAAAACAAAACATCATCTGGTACAACCCTCCCTGGAACTCCAACATGAAAACTAATCTTGGACGAAAATTCCTAAACGCCGTAGACAAATGCTTCCCTAAAGGCCACCCACTTCACCAGATCTTCAACAGACACACCCTAAAGCTCAGCTACTCGTGCATGCCTAATGTTAAGTCTATCATTGCTTCCCACAACAACAAAATCCTCTCTGAAACCAACAGCACAACAACTGAACAAAAACAATGCAACTGCAGACAAAAACAAGAATGTCCCCTAGAAGGTAAATGCCTTCAAAACAACGTTGTCTACCAAGCTACGGTCGAAACAGATACATCAACAGAAACTTACATAGGACTAGCAACCAACTTCAAAGAATGCTACTGTAACCATAAAACGTCATTTTGGCACAACAACAGAAGAAACGAAACAGAATTATCTAAACATATATGGAACTTAAGAGAAACCAACAAACATTTCATTATTAAGTGGAAAATACTCAAGAAATGCCAGTCATATAACAATCTAAACAAAAAATGTAATTTGTGCCTAAGCGAGAAATTTATAATAATTTGCAAAAAACACCTATGTACGTTAAATAAGCGCAACGAATTGTAACATGATCACTAGGGTGATGATGGGTAATTGAGGTGTTGAGCTCTGGGCATGCGGCCAGGTCATCTGGGTAGGTGTTTGCACGAGGCTCACTTTGCTTTGACCTTCGCGTTGTCCAGATCAGCTCTGAATTATCGCAATCTCCAACAAACCAGTATTCATCTCAAGCATCGACATCAGTCAATCTCAAATCAACAATTCTTCAACAATCGATACAGCATCACAACAATTCTGCGTATCAGTCTCGCCACGCTACCATGGCATCTAGTAAACCACTTCGTAAATCAACACGGTCCACAAAGCCGAAACAAGACTCAGAATTTTTAACAGGACTTGATATCGACAACCTCGAGTTTTCCACGCTGCCAGCATTTTCTTCACCGTCAGCATCACAATCACGCAAGGGAAAAGTCTACACAGAAAGCAGTCCTACACACACACCTAACAGAGAACACACCAAAACATTGGATCAACAGCTCAAACTCCTAGAGCTTGAAAAAGAAAAACTTCAACTCGAGCTTCAGGTCGCTCGGTTGCGAGAACATTCATCGGCTTCTGGGGTACAGCGTGAGGCTTTGGCCACCGAACCAACTATTGCAGCACGCAAGAAGAGACACGTGGACTGGCCCAATGATTTCATTCCAGGTATGTCCAACAATACTCCTTATGAAAGAATTGATCATTCAGAGTTTCTTGCTGGTTTTTTATGTATGATCAAACCGTACGAATCCAATGTCAAAGCTGCAATGATCAATATTCTCGAGCTATTGGCTATTAAGGCAATGAGCTATTCTTGGCCGAGCGTCAGGTCTTTCTATTTGTGCATTGCCAAGCAAGTCGAGCAATGCCGTTTAGAATGGACCGACTTGCCTGACATCAAGGATCACGCTGCCACTTTCTTCAGGCATTCTGATTTAAAATTGACGCCAAGAGCTTTGAACCACAATGGATCCACAGCTAATTCGTCAGCCGCTGGTTCAGGCAACAAGGCATGTAGAACTTGGAACTACAAAGGAGCCTGTGAATGCGAGACCATGGCACCTAATTACTCAAGTAATCACATTTGCAGGGTTTGCGCCAAAGATCATCCCATGCTACATTGTCCGAAGCGCCGAAACCCAATTCCAGATACTTGACTAGTTCAGGATACTATCTATAGTGACTGTGCGGAACAACACTCACCTAGGAACTCTTTATTGGACATGAATAATGGACACGATTCGACAATGGATCAACATTCACCTTCTGTGTCATCGGGGATACGCCCCCAACTGCTATCACCTCAGGTTCAGATAAATACTACAGCAGTCGTGACTCATATTTTGGCTTCGAGACACGACCAACCAAATGCCTTCGGAGCCCGAATACCTTTACATACAAACTTAAATATTGAGCGATGGTCGTCTTATTTAGAGGATTACCACGATAAAATCATAGTGGATTTTTTGGCTTTCGGCTGGCCGATTAATTACGATTTTGATTCTTTGCCGGTGTCTACTTACAGAAATCACGGCTCTGCAATTCAATTTGCAGATCATGTACAACATTATATTGACACTGAACTCAGTTATCAGGCTCTGGCAGGGCCGTTTGATGTGAATCCACTGCCACTCGCTTTGATTTGTTCACCACTACAAACCGTTCCGAAGCGGGGATCGTCTAAACGACGGGTGGTGATGGATCTCAGCTTTCCGCCTGGAGAGTCCGTGAATAGCGGAATTCCAAGCGGTGAATATCTTTCAGTTCCCTTTCAGTTGCGGCTGCCTGGAATCGATAGGCTTTGTGACTTCATTAGAGCCCAAGGACAAGGGTGTTTGATCTATAAACTCGACCTCCAGCGAGCCTATCGTCAACTTCCCGTGGATCCCAAAGACTACCGATTCTTAGGGTTCAAATTCCAAGACCAGTTTTATTTTGACCTCAGATGCCCGTTTGGTCTTCGCTCTTCGGCTATGATTTGCCAGCGTACCACAAAGGCGGTCATTCACGTTGTAACTTGTGAGGGTTTCTCGGCAGACGTATATTTAGATGATTGTTTTGGCGCCGAAAAACCTTTATATGCAGACGTGGTGTTTAATCATCTACAGGAACTGCTTCAAGAACTGGGATTGGCCATGTCACCGGACAAAGATCTTCCTCCGTCGACAGACATGCTTTGTCTCGGAATTCAGGTCAATACAGAAGATTTGACCTTAACAGTTCCTCCATTTCGCATGGCGGAGTTGTTAGTCGAACTACAAAGTTGGTCAGTTGGTCATTTTTCAACAGATGCATGTCTGGACGGAGGCGGAGCGACATGCTTTCAAGAATGTTTTTCATGTGAGTTTCCACCAGCTATCCTTCACATGTCTTTACACATTTCTGTGTTAGAACTCTTCGTCGTTTTGATTGCCACACGAGTCTGGGCTCCAAAGCTTTCTGGTCAACGCTTCATTATCTCTTGTGATAATGAAGCCGCAGTGATGGCTATCAACTCTGGTAAATCACGAGATCCATTTATGCAGAGATGTTTGCGACAACTGTGGTTGGTAGCTGCTACAGAAGACTTCGAAATACGGGCGCAGTACATCGAAGGACGTCACAACATTTTAGCAGATTGTTTGAGTAGATGGCACAAGTCTCCTCGTTACCAAGAACAGTTCACTGCCTTAGAACATAGTCTTGGTCTCACATTTAAGCACGTACAAGTTGACCACAAAAACTTTTCTATTTAATCTAATTGCGAGTCAAGGTCCATTTATAATTCATTTTGTTTTTATTCTTTTTAGATTCACAAGCTCGCACTCTTCAAGAGTTAGATAATTTATGTCATAAATTATATTATTATTTACAGTTGTCCCACGCTGAGTCCACGCAGGCAAACATTAATGCGCACTGTAGGTCATATCGGCACTTTTGTCTCTCTTATGGTTTTCGGCCATTTCCGGCGAGCAAGCCTACCATTTTTCGTTATATCGCGCATTTAGTTCAGCTTGGGCGGGCGTACGGCACAATCAGTAATCATTTAAGTAGTATTAAGCATGTACATCAGTATCTTGGTTTTCCTTTATCATGGGACACCGATTATCATTACAAACTTTTGTTAAGAGGCTGTCAGCGCTTTATCGGAATCGCACCACAACGGAAGTTAGCAATGACGCCTGAAATATTACATAATATTCATCAATTACTTAATTTACGCTTGCCGTTGCACAACGCGTTATGGGCTCTTAGTTTAGTAGCCTTTTTCACTTTTTTTGCATAAATCTAATTTAGTGGTAAATCAAGTTAATAGTATTAGCCCCAAGGTACCTTTGCGAAGTGACCTCGATTTGCAGGCTGGCGGAGCCACATTAACTATCCGTGAAACTAAGACAATTCAATTTAAAACAATGCCGCCTCGTTATTCCTCTGCCTTTTATTTGCGATTCTCTTCTGTGCCCAGTTACAGCACTCAAGAATCATATAGAGGTTAATAAGCTCACGCAAGAGGACGCTAGTATACCTTTGTTTTCTGTATTTATAGATCGCACAAGCGAACATGAGCCACTGACATATGCGAATTTTCGTGCCTTTATTAAGCGGGTGTCTAAACTTTTAGGATTAGACTCGCGTCAGTTCTCTCCACACAGCTTTAGGCGAGGAGGAGCCACCTTTGCATTTTCTTGTTCAGTTCCTGCAGAGCTTATTCAACATCTCGGAGACTGGCGTAGCGATGCATATTTAGTTTACCTTGATATGTCAAAAGATAAAAAGTTGCAAGCAACAGGCGCTATGGCTCAACGTATTCACGCCTTGTTTCCATAGTCTTATTATTATTGTCATTTGTATTAGTTATGGTTATAGTTATCTTAATATTTTAGCCATTATATCTTTTTAATCATCCCCACCACACTCACAAGGGTTTGGCGATTTTGGGGGGTCTTATTGAACGTTTTCTCCTGCGGTAGTTCAATAAACAATTTTTGCCAAACCCTTGTCTCTTGTGGTGAATATAACCGAATTGTAACATGATCACTAGGGTGATGATGGGTAATTGATGGGTAATTGAGGTGTTGAGCTCTGGGCATGCGGGTAGGTGTTTGCACGAGGCTCACTTTGCTTTGACCTTCGCGTCGTCATTATTTGATGACAGTTTACATGCAATCGTCGTAAAACTTGTTTACTGCCATGCTAAAAGATAGAACATTTGCAAAAGGCTCAAACGAGATGGAGACGAACACTTCAGTATTGTATTACTTAACGGCTCAAAAACGACCTTTGAAAATTGAATTAGCCCTCACTGGAATAAATTTACCCTCGGGAATTTTTACGTTACGTCATAAAACGATAACAGCCACATATTTAATCTGCCAGCAACATCTCAACGGTCATTCATTGTAACTTGCCTGATGAGTGTGATCATCTAAGATCATACGAAACCAGCTAGTAGCAATAAAACAATGAATCTTCTCTTAAGTCTCAAACTACAATTTATTATCATTATTATAGTAGTAGAATATGAAACAATAAAAGGCACCTGAAAGGTGCATGTATATGTTAGACAATGTGAAATGCATTGAAAAGAAAAACACGAAGAATGATGAAGAATTTTTTGGAGTTGAACAGGGCAGTTTGTTATTACCTCAACTGATGTCTTAATTTCTGAAATTAAACGTTCGGAAAAACTTGGTAAGTAATATTTTTAACAATGTTTTTACGTCCATCAATAGAGACAGTGTCATAGGTTTTGTAAAAGGAATTGCTAGTTTTTTTTTGGCCTTGCAATCAAGGTCCACGTTTGAGCTCTTCATACATATTGAAGGCCATTACATTTCCTTAATAGAAGCTGAAATATTATATAATGAAGTGAGTTATTTGATGACAGTTTACATGCAATCGTTGTAAAACATGCTAAAAGATAGAACATTTGCAAAAGGCTCAAACGAGATGGAGACGAACACTTCAGTATTGTATTACTTACCGGCTCAAAAACGACCTTTGAATATTGAATAATGATTCAAAAATTCTCCATAAGAATAAACCTGACACATTCTATTAAAGCTGAGCCTTATCAATGGGCATAAAAATTAAAAACATCACTGTACCAAGATTTTTGACTTGAAATCCTGTCAAACTTGTCAACAGTCGTCAGTCACATGGAAGGTCATGCTTGTTAGTTACCCTTCCGTGATTCCAAAAAACAGATTCGTATGTCATTTTGCCTTTACTTGTTTTTTTTGCGTGTATTTTCCGAAAATATTCCGACTTTTCTATTGTTAACACTTTCTATTGTTAAGCACAGAACTTCGTGTCAGAACTAATACATGTTCTGGTGAATACCAATATAGATCGATTTCACTGACGTCATCAAGAAAAATAAAGTCGGTTTCAGAGCATCAAATAAAATAAAAATACTTGTACCTCAAAGAACAACTAAATCTTTGCAACTCTAGAAAATATTGAGTCAAAAGAGCTTTTCACCACGAAGATACGAATGTTTGAATGTGGGCTTGTTGTTGGTAAGAATGTATGGGGCCGCCATATTGGTGTACACCAATATGTACACCAATATGGCGACCATAAATACCAAGCATCGAAATGATATTAAAAATACATTTATTTGTTCATTTTATTGATTATATATATAGAAAATGACAATTAAGTTCAATACCAAAGCAAATGAGGTGAAATTTGTCGCAAATTGATGTGTTCTTACGCCATTTGAAAATGCGTGACTGCATGGCGTGACACAATTTTGGTGCCGATAATTTGCCAAGCGATGAACAGAATCAGACCAAATTTCCAGAGACGACTTCTTTTCATGATACATACAAAATACCAGGCAATCAACTTTCTCCGAGTTTTAGTTTAGATTTTAGTTCTCTCGTGACGTCACGTGAAATCGATCTATACCGTGATCTCATAATTTGAGTGAAGCATGAAGTATATCCATTTTCAACACGATGACATAGTATCTACTGCATTCTGCAGTAAATACAACAATCCACGCAACTTGTAACTTTTAAATATCTGTTTATTCGTATGTTTCATCCATTCAGCCTTCTTCACCAAACTGAATGATTATATCATATATATACTCGATTGCAGAAAGGTTGTAGTCTACATTTTACACAAATATCTAATTTATTCAGTATACTAATGAGATGCAATTTGTAAATACGCGATCACAACACCCAAAATATAGTTCTTGAATATCTGCTAGAGTTTAGAAAGACTAAAAATATGTTTTGACAATCATTGCATGCAAGCAATGCCTATTTAAGCAGTATTTTGGGTTTTGCATTTCATTAGATATTTGTATATTTGCAGACTACAACCTTTCTGCAATCGAGTGTATATATCATATATATATCATATATACTGAATGATATATATCTTTTATATATGTTACAGCGCCATAATTAAGTATATAATTAGCAGTAGTTATTTTAAGTTTTCTTTGTTAGCCCCTTTCATGTATTTTTCTTTGTTTGCAATCAGTTCATTGTTATCCGTTTATGCATAATTAAGTTAGTCTCACCAAACGTTCAACGGAACAACTTGTTTTGTAAGTATCATATCTTATTTTCTATCTTTTTCAAGATTGTATTATTAACACATTTAGTTATATGTTTTTAAGGAACCTTAACGTAAACCTATGTGCTTTAATTATTGAGACTCAACATCAACCGCTATATTTCGTTCAAAACAAGTTAACATTCATCTATGCCAGTTCAAAGATGATGAAGACGCAGAAAAAAACGATCAACACAGAATACGAAAACCAACGGAAAAAGGAAAGGCCTATAGCCAAGAATGAAATAAATCAGAATGTTTAGCTGGTAAGAGAAGAATGAGCGAAGTACTTAACAAATTACCATCGCTATCAAGTTCTTTCGACAATGTAAACTATGTTCAACAAGAGTTACAAAATCTTAAAGCTTTTCAAGAAGAATTCCATACAAAGTTCCTCATGTGGTTTTATGACCTTTCAAACGAAGAGGAAAAGACGAATATTCAAGACTGGTTTGATGAAATCAATTTACAAGTCACCAATTTTATCAAGACTTCGTCATAATAGCCAAAAACAAGATTGAAGAACAACTAGAGGCCGTCTCTCAGATATCGAATGTACAGTCAAATGCTGAATCCAAAACATCCAGACACTCATCGAAGTCTTCATTATCGGCCAGAATCAAACAAAGATCAAAAGTTGCCGAAATACAAGCTAAAACAGCCTTGTTATCTCAAAAGCAAGCCTTGCAGAACGCAATAGAGTGGATTAGTTTACAAGGACAGCTAGCTATTGCCCAAGCTAAAGAACAAGTGTAAGAAGAAATCGAAGAAGAAGAACTCAGACATCGTAGTGTTAACATAGAACCACGTCCGTCTATGTTACTTGAACTTGTCTATTTAAAACCTCACCTGAATCACGTCCGCCAACAATACCTGAACCTTGTCTATCAATGCTGCCTGAACCACGTCTGAAGATTGAGTCAAGTACGCCAGACATCCAAGTCCAAGTCCAAGCCGAAGCTTTCCTCGACACCTCTGAATCCACGCCAACCTTTGAATATCGAACCAAGTCCCTTTGTGGTTAAACCAGGACCGTCTCACGCTTTCCAAGACAACCGTAAACCGTTAGCTGCCTACAAAGATCATCTTGAACTACCTAGACGTGCGGTTCCCACTCTGGATAAAGATCCATTTGTACAGTTAGTGGAGAAACAAACTCAGTTAACAGAGATTTTAGCCCAGCAACATCAACAAAGTCTTCTGCCACGTCTTCATTTATATACATTCATCCGTAATTTCAAGTCACAAGTTGAAACAAGAACACAATCTAGTGATGTCCGCCTTCAATATCTGCTGCAGTACTTGGAAGGAGAAGCTAAAGATCTAATCAAAGGATGTCTACACAAAGACCCTGGTCACGGTTATCCTCAAGCCATGGATCTGCTGAAAGAAAGATATGGAGATCCTTATAAAGTTTCTAATGCCTACATAAAGAAAGTTAATGACTGGCCCATCTTAAAATCTGGAGATGATAGTGCTTTAGAATGTCTTGCTAACTTTTTGACACAGTGCGTCTCTGCTATGGAGTCATTATCCTACCTTAGAAAATGATCACACTCACTCGCCCAATCAGCGCTTAGTATTTTGGTGCTTTATATTCCATAGAGTAACTAAAGGTGTCAAGTGGTGAGGGCTTTGAAGCACAGGGAAATTGTGCGGTAAAGAAAACAAGTACGGTCAGTGAGCTTTTATAACTAATTAGTATTCTCTGTATAAAGCATACTAATGAAGTCTTTTGAATTCTTTTGCTTAAAGAGTCCATTAGTATGCTTTATATAAAGAATACTGATTAGTTATAGAAACTCACTGACGGTACTGCCTTCTTTATACAACAATTTTCCTGCATTTCAAAACCCCAATATTTGACATCTTTAGTTACTTTACGGAACACATTGCATCAAAATACCAAGCGCTGATAATCATTTTCAAAATCTTTCTGTGTTCCATGACCAACTTAAATACTTGTAAATAACATTTTAATATCGATATACGTACACGCATCAAATTTGTTGGAGCAAATTCTGAAAATCTTCCCTATGAAATTAACTGGCAAGTACTAAGCATACTTTTTTCCTTTACTATAAGATGAATTATAACAAACTCAAACTTACTGTGAGAAATTTTAGATACTCGAAACCTCCAGCTTGTGTTTTCAGGCTTGATGGTACGTAAAATAGGCACTTTTTTGCTGTCGTTATCTAGCTCTTCGCTCTAGTAGATTTAGTATCCATCTCATATGTGTGACAATTTCTATCCCTGAAAAAGCCTGTGGAGTTCTGTAGCCAAAGCGGCCTCCAGCCGGCCGGTCTGATGTGCATGACATAAATGAGCCTCTTCAATTCACCTTTGAGGCGATAGGGTTTCCTGTGTTAGGTCACGTGATCAAAACGTAAACATACCGCGAAAGTTCGGACATTGCGAAAGTTAGAGCTCGTGCACGTTGTACGATAAATAAAGCGTTGTAAACACAGCGAAAATTTACTTTTAATGTTAACAATTCGGCATTATGGAAAGGAAAGTTAACTTGAGAAATTTCAAAGAAATGAATGTAGCTCAATTGAAAGAGTATTTACAAGAAAGAGGAGTCTCAGTCAGTGGCCATTTGAAAAAATCTTTAGTGGAGATCGGTTCTGCAGTGGAAAGGATGAATTTGCCGATCGATCCTAATTCGAGAAGGACATCCTGGACAAAGACAATGTTGACGATCATAATATTTCATGATATGCAAATTTCCGACCCTTTTGCCATGAAAGTAGAGAACAACTTCATAAACTCGCCACCGTTTGGGTTGTATGACATTTTTAATTAATTTATTTATCATTCCACCAAGTATGATAAACAAGGTCTCGCTTCTTACAAATCATTTGACGATTATCGCTTATTCGTCGACGGTTATGTTGAATCTTTACTCACAACTACCTTGAACCATGAAGGCATTCATGTGTTCGTAGCCAAAGTGCGCCCCTCTATGAAAGCTAAAACAGACGAAGGTAAAGAGTTTTACGATCTGTGGTTTATTCTTGAAGGCAAAGGTCCAAACAAAGGCAGTGTTCTTAAAGCCAAATGCAAGTGTAAAGGTGGTCAGGATGGTGGCTGCAAACATATTGCAGCAGCCATGTATGCTTTGGAAGATTTTCTGAATAGTCAAGACTAGGATAGTGTGACGAGCGGTCCTTGTCTTTGGACTAAAAAGCCTTGTGCAAACACACAACCGTGTGGGGTAAAAGACTTGCACATACAGAAAATTAAAAAACCATCCAGCAAGAAAAAGAAACGTAAGCATGAATATTGTCAAAACATTGATGTAGACGTTCGGGCAAACGAAGATCAAGAATCACCAGACCAAGAGTCATTAAGAAAATTCACTGAGAAGATGTGTAGATTGGAAACAGACAGACCTGCAATTATGCCCCTGTTTAAAAAGCTGTACTCTGAAGATAGCTCTTTATCTGAAGATATTGAAACAGAAAAGTCTTCATTCAACTCAGGTTTTGGCATTTTGAAAGAAAAATTGATGGTATTGCTAAAAAACGAGCCAAATGCTACGCCCACGGATGTGGCTAGAATGCTGAGTTTCACCGAGGAAGAAATAGAGCTTGTCAATGTAAATACTTTAAAGCAGTGGCAGTGTGAAGAATGGTATTTACACAAGACAGGCTTTATTACAGCCTCAAAATGTCATCAAGTTTTCACACGTCAAGTAAGACTTGATGACAAAAAAGCAGATGATGCAAGAAAGCTGGTCGAATCAATTGCTGTGTGTAACATACCATCACACCTTCCATCCCAGCCCATAAAGGAACCAACTAATGCAAGGGAGTGGGGTTTGGTACATGAGGAGAATGCACGCGAGGCCTACAAACGGACTGCTTCTCACATCCACTACAACCTGAAACTTGTTTCAAAAGGTTTCTTAATTTCAAAAAAGAAACCATTTCTAGGTGCTACCCTAGACAATGTTCAGGTTTGTGAGTGTAAAGATGGTTGTGAGGATGCAGTCATTGAATACAAGTGTCCATTCAAACATAAAGAACTGCATCCTAAACAGGCTTTCCTCACTCCTGAAATTGGTGGTGTAAAAAATGGAAATGATTTTTCCCTGAAAACCACATCCCGGTATTATTTTCAAGTGCAGCTTCAGATGTTTGTTGTCGAGCTCCAATTGTGCAACTTTGTTGTGTGGACACAACAAGGAATATTTACACTACCAATAAGATTCAATGCAAAGTTCATGTCAGAAGTATGTGACAAGCTGGGAAACTTTTGGACTAGACAGGTGCTTCCATTTTTGATGTCAGAAGTATCAGGATTACACCTACCAGTAGAAGGTATAGTATTGTATAAATTTGGGATGTCATGTTTAAATATATCTATCTATCTTAATTGTCATACTTTTCAATCTATTTCTCAGGAGACATTCAGGACTGCACTGACCTGCCTTCAAGCCCTGCTGTCCAACATATTTCCAGCAGATCAGGAGACATTCAGGACTACACCGACCTGCCTTCAAGCCCTACTGTCCAACATATTTCCAGCAGATCAGGAGACATTCAGGACTGCACTGACCTGCCTTCAAGCCCTACTGTCCAACATATTTCCAGCAGATCAGGAGACATTCAGGACTGCACTGACCTGCCTTCAAGCCCTACTGTCCAACATCTCTCAAACAGATCAATTATGGTTGGTGGCATTGACATTTATGATGAAGATCTTCAAAGTGTCAAACCAGAGGCCATGATCAATGACAAAATAGTTGCTGTTCTGTTTCAGTAAGACATGACCACATACAATAATATATGAGTGAATCAAGGTAGTCCTATCATACATAATTAATAATTAATAATCATTTTTGTTTCCTTTCCCAGCGAAAAACCATGCCCTTACCCTATCATTAGTACATTTTTCTACAGCACCTTGTGTGGTGAACAAACCATAGGAAAACAAGTTTCAAGGTACTTTATAAATATGATGTTAACATCACAGAGAAATAGTTTTATTTAAAAACAGGAATTGTGATTATGCCATAGGGAAGAGAAAATGAAAGCAGCAGCAAAGTTTTTCAAGCCAAATTTTCTTAGTGAAGATTATGTTTTCATTCCTATCAACAGGTGGTAAGTTATATATATGAAGGTATCATGAACTAATTAAAGTTTAAAGTTTCTTATTTAAAAATATGAAACTGTGATGCATGGAGATGCCTGATTTTTTTCAATATAATTTTTCACTATATAACTTGAATTGTATTATTTATTTCAGCTTACATTGGCTATTGGCTGTTCAAACTCCATGGTTTGTATCTTACTATTATAGGAATTACATTATAGCTTTATAATAGTTTTGACAACTTAACCTTATAACTGTTTGTTCTTATTATATATATAATAGGCATTTTCTCATAATGGACTCTTCGACATGGGACATGAAACTGAAATTCAGTATCTAACAAGGTATCATTAATTAAATACAAAAAGCTACTACAATTTTACATAATTGTTTACACTGACATTTCTCCACTCACTATCAAATATTATTTTTTCCATCAAGTTTTGTTGACCATCCGCGCCATACGAATATCCGACTTCAAAAACAAGCCAGTTGACAAGACATGTGCTCAAGGTAAACTCTTATGCATGCTTCTAATTAAATATAATGCTTCTGTGCATGTTGTTTTTGAAATAATGAACTCCTATTGTCTATCAAGTGCCACACTAACAGGGAGCAATAACTGTGGAATATACATGACTATGTTCTTGAAACATTTCCTAGAGGTATTACTATCATTATTCATGGTTTTGAGTCTTGGTTTCTGGAGACATGCATATAATATATATATATATATATATTCTCTGTAATTTCAGGACTTGAAGACATATGAAAGCAACCCTAATACTTATATACATGCTATTCATGAATGGTTTGATCATTATGCAGCAGAAAAAAACAGAACTGAAACAAGAATTTACCTGGAATCTCTGTTTCATTTACCACCATGAAAAAACACTGTATGATATGACATATTTAAACTAATATGAAGTTAATGTACTGTGAGAATGGGGCAATTAATAAGTCTTAAATATGGCAAGGAAGAGTATTTTTTAATTACACAGTGGTTGTCATTTAAATTTCACCAGTTTGTATGACATTTGGTTGCAAATTCACTAGGCATGCACAGACTGAGACAATAGCATCTGTGTATGGCTTTAAAGTAAGAGGAATGACTCCTTTAAGTATAGAAAACAGTTTCAAAAGTCTTATCATACGTTCAATATGAACTCGTGCAGTAGCAACCCGACGTGTTGCTGTTGATGCTCTGGCAGACACATTGCCTTTTCTCATAATTGGAGGTGCAATTAATACTGCATCATGTAGAGCAAGGAGATCCTGTATGTTGAAGCCCTTATCAGCCATGACCTTATCACCAGGCAGTAACTCTTGTAAGAATCCACTCTTATTTACTATTTCTTTGTCACTTATGCTACCACTATACAAATTAGAAACAAAGTTGATATGACAAATAGGTGACATGGAAATCAGCAATTTGAATGTGTTTCCAGACTTATATTGACTGTAGGTTGCTCTCTGACAAGATGGTTTTGAAGGCTTCTCTATATAAAACTCTGTACAGTCTATTATAGCCCTTAGGTTTTCAAATTTCTTAAATCCTTTTGGTTGGGTAATTCCCTTGATATCTGAGGTGGTGGGAAAGGGCATAAGAAACTTAAGTTCTTTATTTAGAAACAAAATCCAAGATATGAATATGCGGCTGCCAGAATTTGCAGAGATGCCAAAAATGTCAGACAACATAGTAATGCTTGGGTTTCGTCTGAGTCTCACAAGAGTAAACACAAATTGCTCCTTAGTTGTAAGCTTTGATAGGTCTTCACGTTTCTGAAAAAATGGAAATAAAGATAGATCAAATGGTTTTTCAGAGGGAAGGGAGTTTAGTGTTATTCTTATATTAACTTACTTTTAGATACTTTTTATGAATTTTTCCTGTCTTCGTTTTTTTGGTGCCTTTCCACATGTGTATTCGTTTGCCTTTTTCCTCTGTGTGGTTATAAATCAAATCAAATCATTCCTTCGTCATGCCTGTAAGTACAAACGTATTATTATTGAACATCTTATCTTTAATTACTGAACTACATAAAAATATACCTGTGTAGTGATTTATTTTTTGAGGGTTGAGTACTTTCTCCATAAACAAAATTTTCAAAAGTTTATCACTTGAATCCGTCTGCAAAAGCAAACAATTCACGCATTATCTATTGACAGTACCGTAGATATTCAAAGAGTTTTTTAGATGGGGATAAAATAACTAACTTGTGTATAGCATTCCTCCAAAATAACTTGTTCTGTATTTGTAGATTTATCCTGTATTGAATTCCTCGTCAAATAAGCTTGTGTCTTCTATATATTCGTCCAGTTCGCTTTAGGTGATCCTCGATGCGAGTCTTGAGGTCTAACAGTGCTTCGGCAGCCCTGAATTCAGTCTTCTGATTTTCCCCTAGCAGTATTATTGACAGTAAGCTTTAACAAAGCCCTGGCTGCTTGGTGGTCATCACGGTTTCTTTTACTTTTTTGTTTTTTGTTTTCCCTTACGAGAGAAGATTTTCGTTTTCGACTTAACCTTTTCACCTACAAACAGCATGAAAGAGTTATCACTGAGCTTATAGTGATGTCATAACTTTTTTATTGCTATATTTTTTAAGAAATCACACTTCTTCTTTACTTGCCATGGCAGATATTGGATTGGGATATTCTTTTGTAGGGCAACTTTCACCAACAAAGTGAATGCTGCAAATGTATTTATCCTTAGTACAAACGAAGTGATCCCCTCGGTGACACGCTGTAATCCATCTTTGTCTTTTTTCTTTCTCTCTCTTTGCACCGGGAAAATGATAAAATTGTACCAGGTCTCCTCTGCTGTTTTCCACCGTTCAGGATATCGTGAATCATTTTTGCAAGTGCCATAGGCACATCTTTTTGTAGTAACCATAGTCAAAGTTCACATGATATTCGTACAAATGTGCCTGACCTTCTTGTCCGAACTTTCAAGGAGTGTTTACGTTTTGATCACGTGACCTAACACAGGAAACCCTATCGCCTCAAAGGTGAATTGGAAAACGCAAAAAATGTTTCGGACACAAGAAAGCAGTGCAAAACAAATAAGCCTTTAGACAATTTAACAATAAAAGTGGGTAAATTGCTCGTGAGTGTGATCATATCCTAAGACAGTTAAAAAATGAACACTCGTGTCCAATGGGATATAGAGTCCCTTGCATTAGATAAAAGGGTTACTTGGGCTGCGCCCTTGTGGCCTTTTATCTAATGCTCGGGACTCTATATCCCATGGAACACTCATGTTCATTCTTTAACCCTTACTTAGTATACTGGATCATCCACAGAATCTTACAGGATCGATGACGTCGGCAAGTAATCAAGTTGAGAAAACCCAACGAAAGTTTGCCAAACTTCAAGCATTTAACTGAATTCATCAAGTCTGAAGCAAAGATAGCAACCGACCCAGTATTTTCAAGAGAAGTACTGAAAAGAATTGGCAGAGATGACAGCGTTAAATCCAAGCCCTCACAGAGTAGACCGAGTTCAGGTTACAGAGTGACTAGCCATGTGACATCAGCAACAAGCCTTCCCTCAAGAAACAGACAAGACCAACCCACGGCTCCCGCAAGAAGTGAACAAGACAACCGTCCACAAGACTGTGTTCTCTGCAATGGGAAACATGACTTGGATCACTGTAAAGACTTCTTAGCGAAGACGATAGCAGATAGAAGATCATTTCTTCTAGAAAAAGGACTTTGCTACGCTTGCTACCAGACTGGTCACAGATCACGTGGATGTACTGCAAAGCGTCATCCTACTGCCCTACACGACTACAATTTTCGTCAATCGCAAAGAAACGACAACCCAGTTCCAAGTCCTTGGGATTTCAAGAGCGACCATCATCAGAGACAAAATGACAACGTCGATGCAACAAAGGCACAGCACCGAGAGATCAAACCAAGCAATCTGTCAAGCTCGAGAACAGTCTATGCTGAAGTTCAAAGCGATGAAAACATTCCAGTCAAGAAAGATCCGGAATGAATGTCAATGCCTATTGTTGCAGTGAAACTACGAGCAAACAAAGAGGAAGTTACAGTTTATGCCATGCTTGGCAATTGCAGTACAGGAACATTTGCTTCAGAAACATGATCAAATTGTTGAATGTACAGGGAACGAAGACGAAAATCGCCATCAAGACAATGAATGGTACCAAACACCTAGACACCAAAGTAATAACAGGACTCTTTGTATCGGATGTAGATGGCAAGAATTCCATAGAGCTTCCAAAGACCTTCACACCAGATGATATACCAGCAACAGAAGAAGAGATTCCTCGACCTGAATTGGCAAGAAAGTGGCAACACCTCAAGTTAGTAGCTGATAAAATGCCACCCTACATATCTGGAGTTAAAGTTGGTCTACTCATTGGCACTAATTGTCCGAAAGCAATTCAACCAAAAGACTTCGTTGCTGGTAAAGATGATGGTCCATATGCTGTACTAACCTTTGCGGGATGGACAATAGTTGGCCCCTCCACGTAGCTGGTGTTCGTACAAGTACCTTTAGTTGTAATAGAATCATGGCAACAGACACGTGCAACAGTCTCTAAAGCTTCACTACAAGATTGATAACAACATGAAAGAAAATATATCACCAGAGACACTGAACACTTTGCTTGATTCAGAGTTAAGCGAAATTTCAATGGAATGCAACAACCAAAAGAAGTTCTCAATAGAAGATAGCCTCTTTCTTAAGAAGATTAAACAAGGTGTAAGACATGTCAATGGCCACTACGAAATGCCATTACCATTCCGAGATGAAAACGTTTTGATGCCTGACAATAAAGATCAAGTGATCCGGACAGCTGAATTTTTGAAGAAAAAACTTCTTTACGACGCACAACTTTCACAAGATTACAACAACTTCATGAACGACATAATCGAGAAAGACTACGCAAGAAAAGTACCGTCACACCTTCTAACGTCAGAGCCAGGAAAGACATGGTACTTACCTCACCACGGGGTCTATCACCCTCATAAACCAGATAAAATATGCGTGGTCTTCAACTGTAGCGCAAAGTTTGCCGGTGTTTCCTTGAATGATATGCTTCTCCAAGGCCCTGACTTAACCAGCTCTTGTTGGCGTACTCACCAGATTTTGACAGGGACCTCATCGTGACTTTCTACGTTTTCTATGGTGGACGGACAGTGGCTTCTCATGTGAGCCCGAAGAGTATCAAATGAACGTTCACTTATTTGGTTCAGTATCTTCGCCAAGCTGCGATGTGATGAAGATCTGCGCAAAGGGTGGGTTCTCTTTAAGCAAGATCACCAGCAATAGCAGAAGGTTATTGGAAACGATACCAAAAGAAAAACGATCCAAGACAGTGAAGACTATCGATCTTAGCCATGATGATCTGCCCATAGAACGTGCCCTGGGTGTTCACTGGTGCATAGAAAGCGGCGAACTTGGCTTCAGAATCGTTCTTAAAGATAAACCACTTACTCGCAGAGGTATCCTTGCTACCATCAGCTCAGTTTATGATCCGATCGGAATTGCTGCCCCTGTACTATTACAAGGAAAGAAGATCCTTCAGGATTTATGCCAACAGAAAACCAATTGGGACGACGATATACCTGACGAATACAAGTGCAGATGGGAGAAATGGAGAAAAGAATTGCCATTATTGGAGAACTTCAAAGTTCAAAGATGTTTCAAGCCACAGAATTTTGGTACGGTGGCTGAAGTGGAAATCCATAATTTCTCCGACGCGAGTCTATCTGGCTATGGTCAAGTTTCATACCTCAGACAAGTTAATGAAAAAGGTGCTATCCATTGTGCCTTTTTAATGGCAAAAGCTTGACTTGCACCACTGAAAGCATTAACCGTTCTACGTTAAGTTAATTGCCGCTGTATTATCTGTACGAATTGGAATGATGCTTGAACCTGAACTGAACCACAACATAGATGACCACACCTATTGGACAGATAGTACAACCGTTCTGAAGTATCTCAACAACAGTCAAAACCGTTATAAAGCCTTTGTTGCCAACAGAGTACAAACTATCAGAGATAATACAAGTCCAATTCAGTGGAGACTTGCTGATGGTACAGCCAATCCAGCAGACGATGCATCCCGTGGGCTAGATGCGAAACATTTTTCACATTCACAGTGGTACAAACTTAGCAAGACTGTAGCGCGACTCATGAAACTCCAATCAAAGTACCACAAGAGTAGTATATCAACGAATGACAATTTGGATACTTCGCCCAAAACCGTAGATGTAAATGTGGTAACTGCTGAAGATCTACAAAGAGCAGAGATATTTGTACTGAAACTAGTCCAAGAAAACGCCTTCCCTAATGAGTTAGCCGCACTGAAAAGCATGAAGAAAGAAGATCACAGTGAGCGAATTACACTGAAGAGAACAAAGACAGAGATCAAGAAATCAAGCTCGTTATATCGCTTGGATCCATTCTTGGACGATGATGAGTTAATACGTGTTGGTGACAGACATAGCAAGTCCAAAGAGCTAGATGAAGACGTCAAACATCCAATAGCGAAGCGCAGTAATGACGTCATCAAAATTTAGACCCCCCACAAGACTCAGATAAACAAACAGATGACAGTAATGTGGAATGACGGGCGATTTCAAAGTTTCTTCGCGTTTAGGCCTTCAAACAACGACAATTCTCACAGAAAATGTTCCAGGCTCAAAGTTCGACAGTACTCCTGACAGCTATACCATAGAGCAACTTAAGCGTTGGTTGAAGTGTCGAGGGCTAAAACTAGCTGGCAAGAAAAGTGATTTGATCGCGAGCCTGAACGACTGCCTCAAGTCCGGGAATCATAATATTCTCGATCCTAGCATCGACGATGGCAAGTGGTTAGAGGCGAAAATTCTGAGAGAAAATAACTGCGATAATCTTTGTAATACAAGCAGCAAAAATGTCTCTAATATTCCTGTGATTCCGACGACTGGCTGGAAACAGTTCCCATCTCAAGACATACCGTTGCTATTCAACTACGGCCATGTCTATCACTATGCCTTAGAATCTTTGCCGTCTTTCCCTGAGGATCAAACAAATAATGAGGACGAGGATGACGAGAAAGAAAACGGACTAGGACACATGACGGACAAGCCATTCACTATAGGACGTAAATACGTAGATTCTGGATTCGTACATGATATGACAGACAACAAAATGCGGGACGATTATTACTATGTTAAAGCACACGTTTGGCCATCTATGAAGAACGATTTTCCACACACAGTTTTGGTGATACTTTCGATTAAAAGTGGAGCTGTGATACATGCTTCGTGCAAACCCTGCAAAGCTTCACAACTTGGTCGTTGCAGCCACGTTGTAGCGGTGCTATTATCACTCGTTGATCATGTGCGAAAACATGGATCAAAAACAACCATACCCTGTATAAGCCAAGAATGCACATGGAATAAAGGGAAGAAAAGAAAAAAAACCCACAGCGGCTATCAGATGCACAGTATCCATCAAAGTCAAAAAAGCAAAAGATACAAGTTATAGATTTTGATCCAAGGCCAAAAGAATACAGAAGAGTCTCAAGTAGCCACATAAGCAACTTTGTTCGTAATTTACAGGGTATTTCTGTTGATCAGCAAAACATTGCTATGTGGGAGACACAGTTAGTCATTACGTATAAAGATTATAATCTTGAAGACAAGTCTGTGATAGAGCAACAAGTTACAGATTTGATGCATAATCTTACTCCTGATACCTTAGGCCAAATCCAAGGTACTGAAGATCAAAACAAATCTGCAAAGTGGTATTCTGAGAGATGGCCATGAATAACTGCCTCTACTTGCATTGAGGCATATAGAGCAGGAAAGAAAGTGATGGAAGGAGCCAGTGATACAAACGTGAGTTCCAAGAAATATATTTCATCAAATATTTGGAACATTGATAGTTGTAAGACTAAAACTTACTGGATGAACTATGGTTTGGAAAGTGAAGCAAGTGCCATTCAAAAGTATGAAAACCAAACCAAACAAGTTGTTTCTACTTCAGGATTATGGGTTAATCCAAAATTTGCCTTCCTTGGTTGTTCACCTGATGGATTGTTGGGACAAGATGGAATTCTAGAAATTAAATCTTTGAAGATATTCAAGGAACACAGTGTAGATGATGTTTGCAACGATAAAGGAACTCTGATTTCTAAAGAAGTTCTTAACAGGCAATGTTTTTCTATCAAAGATAGTACGTGTGTCCTCAAAAAAGGCCACAGTTATTATTATCAAATTCAGATGCAGTTGTTAGTCACCGAAAGGTCTTTCTGTGATTTTATTTTGTATGCTAACAATGGACTGGTATCAATTGAAAGAGTCTTCAGGGATGATAACTTTATCGCAGACATATTAGATGTCCTGACAGCATTTTGGAAAAGAGTTGTGGCTCCAGAATTATTTGAGATGAGAGTCCCTAGAGACCTAACACCCTTTGTGATGCCAAGCAGTTTTTTAGACACACTGACAAAACCAGCATCCAGCATTTTGCATGTACCTCAAGCTACACCCAACACCAACACGCCTGTGGTTACAACTGGGTCTACAGTACCTCAAGCTACACCCAACACCAATACACCTGTGGTTACAACTGGGTCTACAGTACCTCAAGCTACACCCAACACCAACACACCTGTGGTTACAACTGGGTCTACAGTACCTCAAGCTACACCCAACACCAATACACCTGTGGTTACAACTGGGTCTACAGTACCTCAAGCTACACCCAACACCAATACACCTGTGGTTACAACTGGGTCTACAGTGCCTCAAGCTACACCCAACACCAACACACCTGTGGTTACAACTGGGTCTACAGTACCTCAAGCTACACCCAACAACAACATAGCACCACCTGTGACAAATCATTATTATGTTTCATCATCGTCTGGTCAGCCTAATTCTTATTTACAGCACTCAGAAGATGAACTGAACATTGCAAAATTCCTTACCACATGCACTTCTATGTCAAACATTGCACCTTCTATTGGAACTCTACCCAATCTTACAGTCATACCTTGGGGTGGAGTAACCAAAGATGGAATAAAGTTGACTAATACCTGTCCAGTTGATAATTGGCTGATGATATTTCAAACACTAGTTAAATCTGGTAGGGTAGATGTTAATGACCTAGACAATGCAGGCAATATCCTCAAAACAGCATTGTCTTTAGTAGACAACCATGAATATGGAGAGGCCAAAGTTGTGTCCATGCCTGTACCTCCAGTAGTAAAGAATGGATTGGTAGATCTTTATGGAAATGAATCTGACTATTTGATTAAAGTACTGCAACCCTTTTTGGCTACAGCTGTTACCACTTCCTGCAATTTACCTTCATGTCCATCTTCAGTGAGCACTTATAAATCATATGGTATTGCACTTGGTGCTAGCATCAAAGATAACACCTTAAATAGGTTACTTCAAGAATGGCTTTATCCACAAGCTACACAGTGTAACAGGAAATTTGCCAGTAGGCCCCCAATTGACATTCCTTGTCAATCAAACATCACCCTACATTGTGATGGTACACAATCTGTGTCGTGGCACTGTCTTGGTGTGAGAACAAGTTCTCCTCTGTCTTTCTTAGCTTTCAAATTTTTTTTCATATTTTCTGTTGACCTACTCAGCAGAAAAAATAAACTGAACATTGAAGATATACCACCCACAATGAGTTTGAATAGAACAGTGCTTACCCTCCAAAGTGCAACATGTTGGAATGGCAGTCACTACATTTGTGTATTCAAGTATGCCTATACCTGGTTCATCTATGATGGCCTTAGAGAATCAAGACAAAGAAACACTGGTCTTTCAGTATTTGAAAGTCATCCAAAAGGTTATTTAATAAGTCATGTTGTCTATACTTTGTAGAATGATAGCACTTAATCTGTGAAAAAGTACTAATTAAAATCAAACAGTACAAAAGCCTTGGTTTTCTATAGCTTAATTGGTACTGCTTTTATTATTCAGTTACACTTTTTCACAGATTAGTGTGTTCACCCTAGTATACATGAGTATCATTATTGACTTTATAATACATAACAGTACAAACACTAAAAGTGCACAACATTTAAGTGCTGTTATATGCTAATTTTATTGTATTCAGTTGATTAATTAGCAGGTGCTAAATGTTGCAAAGTATTGCATATTTTTAGTGTTTGTACTCTACGTACACGAAACTGTAATCTTGTTGATCTTAGTTTTTCATTTAATTTCAGTATCTTGTATGATCTATATGAATGAGGTTAATCATATTACAGGGCTAGTTAGAAGTATAACGAACAGTTTTTCAACAAGAAATGATAAGGTGCTATTGATGCACAAGTATTTTTTGTACAATTAAGCATATTCTTCAATTCTCTGTATTAAAATAATCTGTTTGATGAAAATTGCTAGAAGTAACAATAGAAAAAATATAGAACAAAATAATGAATTTATATGCTGGCCAATATTCACTATTGTTCAAGATAGTAGAAAAAATATATCAGCATGCAAAGTTGATGTTTAAATTCTGTATCATAATTAATTTACAAGTTAATTGAGTGTCTGCGAGCAAAGACAAAGTCTGCAGACTTCAATGTAGATGCAAAAATACCTTATATAGCTAGACATCCCTTACATAGCAACTGCTGTTAAATGGTGACCCACCCCCATTACATGACCACTTAACTGTGAGATGCCACAAGCTAATGGGGGGTAGGGACTGCACCTTATTTCAGCAAAACATAAAAATTCAGTAATAGTGGTTTTAATGTTATATATTTTACTAAAAGCATTCACACGAGCGTCATAATCATAATTGTAAGCAACATATGCAGACTCAGTACCACATTTATCACCTAGGTGTGACTACTGAGTCTGCGTATGTTGCTTACGATTATGATTATGACCCTCGTGTGAACCAGGCTTAAGAGCCCAATATTGTTTGTACACATATAGAATTTGTATCAGTTAATAAAAGAAATTATTTACAAAGAACTTCTTGAAAGTTTACCAGACAACAAGCAACCACAACCATCTGAGTAGCCAAAGGTGCCAAAGATAAGGGAATTGTTCTCCCCACTAGTTTGAATTGCTTTAACCGTTGGTTGAATCGTTCCACGTGGATTCTTGCTTTTGCAATCCTTCTTGTAGAAAGTTCCTCTGCTGCACTCAGGCTTTGTCGGCCTTTTAGAAAAGCAGGGATGTTGATTCGTGCTTGAAGAGGATTAACGAGATGTTGCACAGTAAAACCTCTATCAACCAATAAAATGTCATGTGGCTCAATATGTTTCAAAATACCACTTTGTTCAAATATTTCAACATCAGAGATGTCCCCTTCATATAGGTCAGAGATGAAGCATGCACCTCCATTAGGGGTAACTGCTATTAGACATTTGAAAGTGTTAGAATGTTTGTAAGATGAAAAGGTATTGCCTTGTCTTGAAAAGTTACGGGAGGTCTGCACTTTAAATTCTGTGCAGTCTACACTACAACGTACTCTAGGCATGCTTTTGAAGACTTTCGGAAGAAATTTCTTTAGTAAATCTCTAGAAGGGAACATCACTCTCTCCATATCTCTGAAGATCTTGAACATAAGTTGGATAAAGGTAGTAAAAATGTCCCTTATAGTTGACTCAGAAATATTTTTTTCGGGAGTGCTCAGTAGAATCGACAATGTCTTGATCGTGAATCCACTTTTCAATCTCAAAAGACAAATAAACAACTTTTCCTTGTTGGACCATCTTGACAGTCGCTTTACATGTTGACCATCAGCTTTCATTGCAGTTGTTCCACTGACTTTGAAATTCCAGTATGTTATTTTGTCCAAAGGACAAATGTCATTCAAAAATTTGAAAAGAACATCAAACTGAGGAGTTGTCAGACCCATGTTTCATTTGGGTTGAGTTTTTCGAAACTTCTTCATAAGAAAGGTTACTCACGATCTTTGCTTTAGCTTCAGTGTCAGCTTTGTCGACCTTTACTTCGTTCTTCAGAATGATAGTTTCGATCTTACTTGAAAGTTCGTGGTTTGTAAAGATTGTTTGAGTTGCCTTGTCATTGTTTATAGACTCTGATAGATCCAGCTCAGCATTTAAATCCTCCTCATCTGATGGATCTGAAGTCGAAGGAAGCGAACAATCTTCCTCTTTTTTTGGTCGTTTGATGTCGTTCATTTTTTGTTGTGGTGCTTTTCGCTTCGGCTTCGATGCTTTCTCCACTTCGTGTGACATTAAATTAGCTTTTAACGGATCAGGAAACTGTTCAGTCGGGCCTTTTTCACCTGGCCAGTGCAGGGCACATATATATGTATTTCTTGTGACATTCTTGACAGTAAAAGCTGCTCGGGAACAAGCATTAATCCATCGTTGACAGCGATTGATATCCTGAGTTGGTTTGGGGAATGGTATAAATACCTTCATGCCCAAATTCTGCATCTCTTTTAACGACTTATGGAGTTTATCTGGATATCTCGAGTCACTTTTGCATTTCCCCCAACAGCAGTGCTTAGTACTGACCATATTTATAAGAATCAAACGCATAAAACACTTTTTTTAGTCGAAATCAAACACATTCCCGTGGATTCTCTTCGTGAACACCCCAATGTTTGTCTGAGTCTTGCGGGGGGTCCTTTGGTATGCAATCTATTTTTAGCCTGGCTGCGCTTCGCTATTATTTTACCAAAGCAAGGACACATCACTGAATTGATTATTCGCCACACGCACCAAAAGATGGCACACAGTGGAAGAGGAATCATGCTAAATGAACTCAGAAATCGTTACTGGATTATCAATGGAAACTCGGTTGTCAGATGGTTTATATCAAAGTGCGTCACTTGCAGAAGATAGACCTAATCGCCTAACGCATCACGTGGTTTGAAATGGGTGTTTACATCGGAATCGCTAATACATTTCTTTAGTAAATACGGTGTTTATGTTGTGTTTGCAGAGCTAAATTATAGCCGATTTTGGCAGGTCTTTTTACTTCAAATGAATTTGTAAACTGGTAAAAGCTGTTCAAGTAGTTCAGTAAAATTTCTAGAGCTTGATATGGAAAGCAAAACAACATAAAGACCATGTATGTTTGACAAGTGTGCGGTATGATTCATTGAAGTTATCGAAGAATATTGACACTACAACATGAAAATGTCAGTCATTTCACTAGAAATAGAGAAATAACTTAAAAACGGTACCGTATTTTTAGTGGAGTTTTGAATGTATATTCACTGAAATCTATTGGAATTTGTATAGATTCAATGTTTGAAGAGTATTAGTAACTTCAAGTAAGTATATTGAACTTTATGTCTAAATCAAGGATAGTACTTATACTACTTTGTCTTAATTTGCTATTGTATTCTCGTGATTTAGTTTAATAAAATTTTGGATGCATAAAATTTGTATGTACTGATACCGTACTGGTAAAAAAACCTCAGTCATTTCTGGCGTACACAGAATATAAACTCGACTTCTAGCAATCATCTACTAGCCTCAAATACGTATATTTATGTGTCTAAATCAAGGTTACTTATGCTACATTGCTTTAAGGAATGTTTTCTCAACATTTGGTTCAATAAAATTGCGAGAAGCGAAGCCGTAAGAGTCACAAGGTGCAGTAAATACACCCGTTTTTCATAGTTTAATTTCTCAGTTTTAGCAGCCATTTTTTAAAAAAAATCCCTACTACGTCTTCGATGTATTACCATTAAATATTCTTTTACATCATTAAATGTGTTAAGGCTTTTCAGCTTTTAAATAAACGAGTCTACGTATCGCATTCTACTACAGTAAAATGTATGGGAGAGGCGTGTTTGTTTTGATTTCATACCCAATTCGAGTCACGTGACGTCGCTGTCGGCGTTAGCCGATTAGGTCTATTAAGAGCAACGTTAGGTGAACAGAAGATTGCAGACCTACCGCAGGAACGTGTAACGACAGCACCGCCTTTCACCTTCTCAGCCGTAGACTATTTTGGTCCATGCATAATCAAAGAAGGCCGTAAAGAGCTAAAACGGTATGGCGTACTATTTACATGTCTTGCAAGTAGAGCCATTCACTTGGAATCAGCTAATTCTCTAGAGACAGATGCTTTCATAAACGCGTTAAGATGTTACATCGCACAGAGAGGACCTGTAAAGTCCATGAGTTCAGATCAAGGAACAAACCTCGTTGGAGCTGTGAACGAACTCAGAGTTTAAAGAAAATGGATCACGCAAAGATTAGCTCCAGCAGCCTCTTACATGGGTGGGTCCTGGAAACGTTTGATCCGAACCGTACGTTCCATCCTTATGGTCTTAGTATGCGACTATGGACATGCTCTAAACGATGAAGCTTTCAGAACCTTTCTAACAGAAGTTGAAAGTATTGTCAACTGCCGACCACTAACATTTCCTGTTAGCGACCCAGAAGATCTCACAAGACCACTGACACCAAGTTATTTGTTAACACTAAAGTCCAAGGTAGCCTTACCACCACCTGGAGAGTTTCAACAAGAGGATATTTATCTACGCAAGCAATGGAACCGCCCAAGAAGAAACTTCACAGTAGAGGGTATTGTTCTAGTCACTGATGAAAGAACGCCGAGAAACTCGTGGCCTTTGGCTCGTATAACAGACGTATACCCTGACACAAAAGGACTAGTTCGTATGGTCAAGATTAAGACAGCGACATCAGTGTTGGAAAGACCAATACAGAAATTGGTGCTCCTTCTAGAAGCTGAATGAACATGTAAAGGCATTTGAACATTAAAGAACATTATAAAATAACTATTATATAACGTGCGCTCTGATTGGCTGAAACGCGGAAAAAATTGTGTTTGTACAAGAGGATAGAAATGCAGTTTGGAGAACATCCCTGGGTTTCTCTTCCTTCAAATCCAAAATGACATTGATTTGTGAGGAAAATCCAAACTTTCACATAGATTTTGATCTTGACGACTTTGACGAAAATGATATTGCTGAAATTGAGAACATTGAAAATCAAGGAAATGATATCAAGAAGCCACCCGAGAAAAAGCCAAGGTTTACAGTGCTTGAAGAGACGGATTTGAACGAGATTGTTGCAAGTGCACCAAGTAAAAACACAAATTACTACACAAAGTGGAGAGTTTCAGTGTTTAAAGGTAAAGATGCTAAACAGTTAAGATACACATAAAGTTATTTTGACCTAGTCCTATAAGAAAAGCACTATAAAATACAAAAAACTACTTGAGAATTGTATTTTTTCTGTACTTTTGTGTACTTTTTTAGCGCAATACGCTTGTTTACTTCAACTATCTATGCGAAGGATCGAGGTGTTAACTTTGTAAAGTTGCCGGCGCTGGACGACCGCCGGACAAAAATAAAACAATAAAAACTATTAGCCACTTAATTCCAAACTTGTAAGGTTTTTAATTTCAGAGTGGTGCCAAGAGAGACAAATAACCGGGAAAATAGAAGAAATGGAGGAAGGCGAGCTCGATATGACCCTGAGAAAGTTTTACGCTGAGGCCCGTAACAAAAAAGGAGAAAATTACAGCGAGCGGCACTCTTGGGTTTCCGTTACGCCACAGAGAGGTTTCTCAGTGGGCCACCACTGAATAGAGGCTTGAAAATTTCACAAAATCCCACTTTTTTCCTTTCGAACCAGATGCTAGACGCCAAAACTAAAGCAACTAAAGAGAGAAGGGAATGATAGTATCAGCCACAAACCACGGATTGAAAAGCAAGACCTACTGAAGCTAAAATCAAGTTCTACGCTCTTACCTACCAATCCACATAGCCTGCTCAGAAACGTATGGTTCCATACTACTCTTTATTGGTGCTGCAGAGGTCGAGAAGGCCAAAGAAATTTGACAAAATCAAGTTTCAGTTTTCAAACAGATGTAAACAACAGTCGCAGTTTTGTCCAACACAGTCTCCCTCTTGAATGAACATTAATCCTTAATTCTCAAATGGTCTTGAATTAACAATTATTGTAAATTCAAGAGACAAATCAGACCTTGATAAGAGACTGGTAATGAGAAACTCGTCGCCGGCCAAAATAAGACGCCATATTGGATTTTTTTGGGATGCTTTATATTTATGTTTGCTATTTGAAATATACATGTAATGGCACCTACTAAAAAGAAAAGTTCAAAAGAAAAATATTTAGACTCTTTGAGCCACGCTCAAGACCTGATCAAAAAGGGAAAGGGAGGGAAAGGGAAATGAGTTAAACATCGCTTTTTTAGATCTTCAGAAGGGGAAAGAACATATAAATATCCATACACTGGACGTAAAAAGAGTTCGAGCCAACCACCATGTAAGTTACTCTGTACTCGATTATTAGACAGTTTTCATATGGAGATAGTACGGTCACCGCACCGTACAGTTATGGTATAATTAAGGTATAATTTTCGAATTTTTCTGTAGAAATTCAGCTTACTAAAAGAAAACTTCGAATATCTGATTTTTTGGCTGTATTTTTGGAATGTATTTGAGGTGAATAGGATATTTAAGTTATATAAAAAAACTTAATACAGTTGTGTACCTGGGTACGTTTACATGATTATTAATAGCATTATGAACTTTATGCACGAATCAACTGTATTGAAGCAATGAAAGTGTATATGGAATCCTGTTTCAATCAATATCAGAATCTGTTCTACTCTATCAGTCACAAAAAAAAGCCTGGATAATTCCATCCACCAGATAGGAGTTATACAGTAAAGTTGACTCAAAGATATGCTGAACAGACAGTAAATCATAGGATTATTGAGTCAGTACATATCAATACTTATGTGTAATTTTGCAGATCCAGATGAATGTCCTGATGACAATTTACCTTGTGATGCTGTTGAAGAAGGTATTTATTACCATACTGTAGGTAATTATTGCTTTAAATGTCAATGCATTATGTTGATTGTGCGCATGTATATGATGTACTAAGAGATAAATACCAAGAAACCCTGTGCTTCTTGGTATTTATCTGTCCTTTGATGAATGAGGTTTTCTAACAAAACACCTTCCTTGTTTAGTTCATTAATTGTTAGGGAATAGAAGAATACACAAAACAATAGGAATTCCATAAATTTTGATCTATTATTGCAAGGTTAACAAACTTGATTGTAGCAGACAAACCATTTTTTTGCTGATAATATTTCATCATTTCAGGAAAATAGTATAGTGAATTAAGGTGGTACAGGAGTGCAGTGAGTTGGGGATTCGAATTCATGATCAAAGACCTTTTTTGCTAAAAATTGCTACATAGTACATTTCCAAGAAAAGGTCTAAAGTGAAGCCAATTTCTTAGGGCATATGAGAAGAAACTATAAATTCAAGGGCTTTATAAACTAAAAGATAAAACCCTACAAATAAATGCCTTCCAACATTCTTAAAACCCAGGGATGATTCATATAAAGCCCTTGAATCTTTACTTCTGGTGTGCCCAGTCCTCTAGAGTCTAGACGACCAACGATACAGTAATGCAGTAACCTTCTTCCCCCTCCCCCAGACGAATGAAAATAGACTGAACCATGGACAGAACTGAAAATAATTAATCTTAGAGACCAAGCAAGTCATGACTCTGGTAACATTCCCTTGAAACGATCCAAAAATATGCTGATTATGCTAGCAGTGCTACTTTTATAAAAAGTTCCAAAATTATGCTCGTTTTTTCCAAATTATACCAAAACTTATGCTTGCACAATCGATAAGGGCCTACCAGGCAAAGCTGTTGCTGTGAATATTGATGCTTTCATTTTTAAAAAGGTCCACTGTTGAACTTGTCTGGCTTTCTTCTCTTTGATGAAATATTTATTACTGTTCAATACATGCGTTAGATGACATCCTAAAAAGTTGCAAAAAGCTTCTTGGAAGCTTTGTCCCCTTCAGAAAAACATGGAAATGTCGCACTGCAAAGGTGACAGAAAAATGGGAAAATTGTAGGGAAGAGCTCTTTCAGGAGATGATAATGAGAGAAGTTCATGCCATACAATGCATTACGTGCCAATCTAAAACTGCTCAACTGAGGAGTCAAGAGTGTGGTGGTGTGCTGTGTAGTGAATGTGATGAAAAAGTTCATCTTTCACATCCATTTCATGATAGAGAAGCCTTTGTAGATGGGTTTTACCAGTCCGTGCCTCCCAAAATTTCACTAGATGAAAATGGTGATTTGAAAACTATTCTATTCTATAGTTATCCTTTTTCGCGAGCGCAGCTGGCGGGAAATTTGGGCTAAACAATTACAATAAAACCAACCAACAACAAACATTTAGAAAGTAATGCTTTGGGAAAGTATTAGTGCAGGCATATCGTGCAGAATTGTTCAGTTTTTTGCTACAAGCATGAAAATTGGCACAATGATAGAAGACAACATGCTGACTAATTCCTGATATAGCGCCACGCCCAAAAATCAATACTTCCAGTTTTACACATGTGGAATTAATTTTCACTTAAAATTAAATACAATTGTTGCATTAACTAGTTGGTTCATGAAATGTGATAATTCTTTATGAGTACTGTTCCTTCTACCTAACTGACTATAGTGCCCCACCCTATTCCTCGTACTTCCAGTTTTATGTTAATGGATTTAATTAAATTCAAAATTACTGAAAATAACCGTTTTCTACAATGCTATCACTACCAACTAATCCAAATTGGTCTAATGATACATGCCCTTTTCATTTCACATGCACTGCCACACCCTAAACTTAGTACTGCCAGTATAGATACATAGGAATACCTCAAGTCTCTCAAGTATCAAAATTGTTCACCTTGTTTTAAAGTCAAGGAGATAGAATAATAGACGGATATGATTGAAACAACGCAATTTGCATAACATGCAACCATGGCAACGCCTTTTCAAAAGTACTTCCAGTAATAATACTTTGGAATTGATTATTGGGGTTACTGGAATTTATTAATTTTGGATTATGGAAAATCTAATATTTTTTAAGGTAAGAATCTTTGACAAGGGAGAGGGCTATTGCAGTTCACTCGTAGCAATCACTAAATTTTATTAATTATTTCAATAACTTCCCAAACGAGTTTGCATTTGGCATTTGCAATCGCCTCCACAATCACACATGGCTGTGCACACGAGCTGCAATTTTGCACATTTTTATCTTGCTGACATTTACATCTGGTCAGGTGGCTACACATTTCCAAAATCTCTTGCTTAGTTTTCCCACAATTGCGTCAATTTAATCTTTTTGGTCCGCCTTTGTCTACTGCCAAGTGCGGCGCAGAGGGTAGCTGCAACGACTGACCTGGCTTGATAAGCGGTTAGTCTCTTAATGTGATTTAATTTGGCGGAGTGCTGCAGATGGGATGCTGCCCCCATTGATTTGGCTTTTTTGAAAACATTTCCTTCTATAAAGTCAATAACTATTTGGCAAAAGTTAGTTTAACTGTACAGTAGTACAACAAATTGCTGCAGTAGACTGACATATTTCCAACAGATCTTTACATACAGAATCATTCAAAGGCCGTTCAAATGTTGTTTTTACTTCTGCAAACAATACCTTCAAGTCTCCAAGGCAGAGATTTTCCCGAATATAGACATTTCATTGCAGCCCGTGAAGACAAAGAAATGAAAAGTTGAAGTTTTACTTCGAAATCGCGGGACGTTGGCCTATTCCAGGCCCTAAAATCGCCGAAAATCGCCTTAAGTTTTGAGTATCTTTTGGGGATAATTTAGCTAAAATCGCCCAAAATTACGGCGATTTTAGTGCCCGGAGTAGGTCTATTTCCAGAGCCAGAGGCTTGTGGAAAAAGCAATTGAAGATGGGCCCTTTTCTCCCTCTCTCCACTGATGCTCCATTTTAAGGGTATTTACAGTATATTAAAGCTACACGGAAAGAACAGAAGTCGAAACAAGGATAGGAAGTCACTGATATTCGATGGGGATCAAACTTGGGACCTCTCGCACTAACCAACTGTGCAATCCTTGCTCCTAAAAGTCGTTGAAGCCATGGAAAGCAGGAAGTGCAGCTGCTTTGCTAGGGCCTAGTGCTCTGAAAACTTCAAGAACTGCAATATCACAATCCTTACAAATGAAAAAAAAGCCTTGAGTCTGATTCCTCTTAAGTGCATGTTGCCAATCCAGTGAATTCCCATTCTACATCACATGCTAATCCTTGTCCAAAAGAAGAAATCAAGTGTATGTTTCCAGGCAACTTGATGACTTTCATTTGCAAATTTCAACTAAAAGTAAAAAGTTCTCAAAAACCTAAGGAATCCAGCGAATTCCCGTTCAACACTAATTTTTCTCCAACAGAAGAAATCAAGTGTTTCTTGTTGGGCAATATGATGGATTTGCAAATTTCAGCAAAAAATTAAAAAAAGCTCAATACCCTAAGGAATCTTTCCCAGTTCTACACGCTTTGGTTGACCATGGCTTTGTTAACTTCTAGATATGGTCTGTGATTTGAGGCTATCAGTGCCGCAATATTCGCTCCACATTACATCAACCCCTGGAGACATTCTGTATTAAACTGGGTCTTCACAGTGTCATGTGTAATTGATCAGGCTATTGTGAACGGGTTTTCTTTATGTGGAAAATGATAAAATAGTGAGAATTATTGATTGTTACGAGGGAAGTGCAATAACAGTGGCCTTTATGCAGGAATCCCTACAGAAAGATGTCAGATTGCCATATACCCAAACCTAATTCCAGATCATCAATTCCAAAGTATTATTACTGGAAGTACTTTTGAAAAGGCGTTGCCATGGTTGCATGTTATGCAAATTGCGTTGTTTCAATCATATCCGTCTATTATTCTATCTCCTTGACTTTAAAACAAGGTGAATAATTTTGATACTTGAGAGACTTGAGGTATTCCTATGTATCTATACTGGCAGTACTAAGTTTAGGGTGTGGCAGTGCATGTGAAATGAAAAGGGCATGCATCATTAGACCAATTTGGATTAGTTGGTAGTGATAGCATTGTAGAAAACGGTTATTTTCAGTAATTTTGAATTTAATTAAATCCATTAACATAAAACTGGAAGTACGAGGAATAGGGTGGGGCACTATAGTCAGTTAGGTAGAAGGAACAGTACTCATAAAGAATTATCACATTTCATGAACCAACTAGTTAATGCAACAATTGTATTTAATTTTAAGTGAAAATTAATTCCACATGTGTAAAACTGGAAGTATTGATTTTTGGGCGTGGCGCTATATCAGGAATTAGTCAGCATGTTGTCTTCTATCATTGTGCCAATTTTCATGCTTGTAGCAAAAAACTGAACAATTCTGCACTTTTTGTGCACGATATGCCTGCACTATATATTGTTCTACATGTTTAGACAAGATATAGAGAGTGAGTGAGAGAGAGAAAGAAAGAAAAAAATATGAGGACCCAACTGAAAAGGGGAGGGCACTGGCCCCCCTCTTGGATCCGCCACTGGATCCCCACCACCGAATTGATCCCCAATTACCACGTTGTCATGCAAATGATCCCGAGAAAAATCATTGAACCTGTGCCACATATTCAGACTGCAGAATACACTGCTGTTTTTTTCTTCTCATTTTTACTTGAGTACCATCTCCCTCCCTCCCTTCTTTCCTGAGGGGGACATTGGGGCTTGCGGTGGTGCGGTGTTGGCCTTTTTTAGTTCGCTGTTGCGGTGAACGAGACTGAAAAAATGCGGTGTTGCAGTGTTGCAGTGATCACAAACCTTGCGATGTGCAGTGTTTACGTTATTTTGTGTGCGATGTACGGTGAAGCGAATTTTTTTTTGCGGCATTGCAATTTAAGGTCCAACAAAAATGTTTTATCACGTTCCTCTTGAAAAAATGCGGTGACAGTGTTCCGAGTTTTTTTGCGGTGTTGACATTTATTTCTTTGCGGTGTTGCGGTACGCCAGACCCCAATGCCCCCCTCCTTCCTTCCTTCCCTCCCTCGTTTCTTCCTTCCCTTCCCTTCCCTTCGTCGTTCCTTTCTTCCTTCCCTCCCTCCTTCCTTTCCTTCTTCCTACCTTTCCTGCACCTCCCTCCCCCAAAAAAGCGGAGAACGAAGCCAAATATGGAATATCTAGGTTACCTGTGGTGAGCCTTGAGTGATTATTGACGTGGTCAGCGGTACATATTTTTAAAGTCTTCGAGCTTTGTAGCTTTCACTTGATTTTTCCTCCTGAAATGGCTTCTTCAAAGAGGATTATGGACTTGACTGACCTCTGATGGATATGCTAAGACTTCTTATGAAGCATTATTGAGTAATTCAGAAAGAGATGTTTGAAAGTTGCCGTGAATTATGAAGCTGGACTTCATTGGCGTTGTCACGTTTCTCTTGGACTGATTCGGTTGCCAATGCTTTCAACATGGAGAACAATTCTACCTCCTCATTTGCATATTCGAGATCCCGTGAGATAGCGCATGCGTACTGAAGATCATATTGCGTACGTTTACTGAAGTGAAGTCCAACTTTTGCGAAGCTCTATATTTCCTATCCTAAGATATCCTAATCCGCGTTGTTTGTACATTTTTTCACAACTCAAAAGCTGGAAGGGTGGCTTATCTACCATATTACTTTATCTGATGAACTGCGGAAACCTTTGGAGTCAGCCTCTGAGCAAAAATGCTTGATCAAGGCCACGAGGCCACTAACACACGACAAGGCGAAATGCCAAAACACAAAGGAGAGTCTTCTAAAGAATCCCGAAAGGGCAAAACACCTTTAGAAAAACAAGGCTCCCGAAAGGGAAAAGCCTCGGGAGAAATTCCCGTTACCTCGAAGACAAACCAGCAACAAACAGGACCTTCGGGGGTTTTGGCACCAAAACCGTTAGCTGACAAAGTGGCAGAGATAAAACAGCAACTCTCGAGCATAACTGGCTCTTTAGCCGAATTAACACCGGTAATTACCGAAATAAAAACGGCCTACGACAATTATAGCCAGGCTGTAGATGAAATGTCGGAAAGTGACACAGAATCAAGCGCCAAAGACAATGGCGCCAACGAATTGGAGGAAGGAGAAATCCACGAACCTCCTAAGAAAAAACCCAAGAAAGAACTAAGTGGGGTACTAGCCGACATGGCAAAAATGGTAAATGAACCATTACAGAATGGAGAAGATCTTGACTCAGACTTATCTGAATTATTAACAGAACTGCTTAGCAAAGGCGCCAGCAAAGACTCACGAGATGAGTTGATAAACAAACTACCGACACCAGGCAATTGTAAACGCCTCGAAGTAGTGCGGGTTAACTCAGAAATATTCAATGTGAGTAAAGATGTAAAGACAGAGGATGTCATGCTTCAAAAGGCTCATTAAGTCGCTCATTAAAGGCATCACTGGAGTTGCAAATGTGATGTCTCAATTTATAAAAACGGAGAAAGATAAGAAGATACCGACTGAAATGGCGGATCTGATGACAAGTTCAATGCAGACGCTGTCAGACAGCTTGTCCTTGCTAAGCGATGCATCCCATGAAATAGACCTCCGAAGAAGAAATTTATTCAAATCGGAAATGAAAAACGAATATCGCTTTCTTTGCAGCGACCAAAACCTGGTGAAAGAACTGTTATTTGGAACTGAACTGAAAGATTTGACTGAGGCCAGTAAGGTCACATCTAAAATAACATCAAAGCACAACAACAAAAACAAGAGGCAAAACTATAATTATAGCAGCCACCAAGGAAGGTCTGATATGAAAAGACCATTTCCTTTTTTATACCAGGGAAGAGGCTATACGCCAAGACAAAAGGGTAGCTAAACAGAGTACCGAAAGGCACCGAAAAGCCAGTATCAGCCTCGCAAGTAAACACAGTTCCAAACATTTCTTGCCCTCAGGTAAACACAAGCAGTGTTTATAACAAAAGCAGTGACATTTTGTCTGCAAAATGATTATACACTGGCCAACAAACAAGTATTAACGGCCAGGCGTCTAAAATTCCACATACGTGAATGGGAAAAACTTACACGACAGACAACACAATCGTAAATGTTGTCTCGGGATACAAAATTGATTTCATATCCCCACCTGAGCAAACAACAGCTCCAAATCCAACAAAACTGAATGAAGTTGAAAAGAAAGCTGTTAATGCACTTATAGCGGAACTTTTAGACAAACAAGTCATTGAAAAATGCAATCATGAAAGTGGCGAGTTTATTTTACCAGTATTTTTGCGACCAAAAAAGAATGGAAAGTACCGACTGATATTGAATCTTAAAAAACTCAATAAGAACATATTACCTATCCATTTCAAAATGGATACAATCCAATCATGTATGAACTTAATGAAGCAAAATTGCTTCATGGCATCACTTGATTTAACTGATGCCTATTATTCGGTCCCAATTCATTATGAGTCACAAAAGTATCTAAAATTTCAGGTGAACGACCATTTGTTTAAATACATTACATTGCCCAACAGCCTTAGTTCTATGGCGTTATATCCCCGCCCAAAATCGTGTTTTAAATTCGACATCCAAGTTCTAAATTCGACATCCAAGTTTGGAATTCGACATCTAAGTTTGAAATTTGACATTCAACTTTTAAATTCGACATCCAAGTTTTGTATTCAACATTGAACTTTTTAATTCGACATCCAAGTTTTGTATTCGACATCCAAGTTCTAAATTCGACATTCCGTTTTTAAATTCGACATCCAAGTTCTAAATTCGACATCTGAGCATTTGGCATTCGAGCCGTGAAACTCGAAATACAAGTTCTATCAAATTAATTTAGCATCTGAACTTTAAATTTGATTTGTCGCACGCGTGCAACATTCATGTTTCATATTCAATCCAAGTTTTGAATTGAACTTCACGCATGGATGACTTGACCTTGGCTAAGGAAACCGCTGTACATAAATTTCCCAGAGTTGGTACTTCATTCACCATCAATATAACCCATTGAAATTCTAGGCACATGTATATACAAAAATACATATGCTTCCCATGTATTCCCACGTATTCCCGTGTATTCCCATGTATTCCCCTGTATTCCCCTGTATTCCCATGTATTCCCATGTATTCCCGTGTATTCCCATGTATTCCCAAGTATTCCCTTGTATTCCCTTGTATTCCCCTGTATTCCCGTGTATTCCCATGTATTCCCATGTATTCCCCTGTATTCCCATGTATTCCCCTGTATTCCCCTGTATTCCCATGTATTCCCATGTGTTCCCATATACACGGGAATACAGGGGAATACTAAGAGATTATTAACCGAGTGCGAGGTCTGTATGGGAAAATATCAGACCGAGGTCTTGACAGTACGGACCGAGCGCAGCGAGGTCCGTACAAAAAAGACTGAGGTCTGATCTTTTCCCGTACAGACCGAGCAAACGAGGTTAATAATTCGTTTATTATATGACTTTTTAGCTTTTTTTCCTATTTCCGGTATTTTGGGATTTTGTTTCCGGTCCACGCGCGCTGTTTTCCCACCATAGTGAAAACAAGAAGCAAGAACTTTTCTTGACTTTTCAAACTCTTGGTCCTTGAGAATATTCCCTGAATAGTTGTTCTCCTCCAAAAACCTCTGAATGCTTCTTTTGTAGCTGCTTAGAGTGTTGGGTTCGTAGTCGCTCCCGTCTTGCTTCTTGACGTTCATGAAGAATTTGCACAAAAGATGGTTAAGTGACGGTGCAGGTAGGCAATGTATTTTCTTTTCACCTTCATTGACGCTGTCGAGGTATTTTTGGAGAATATTTAAGTCTGACCTCGTCTTTTTCACAGTATTTTGTGGTTTTTGCTTTGCCAAAAAGGCTTCAATTTCTCGTTGACTGTCAGGTTTTTCGTCTTTTTCCTTGCCATTCTCGTCAGGATAGTAGAATTCATTAAATCTTTACAGCAGAAAACTCTTTGTTTTTTTAGAAAAAAAAATCAAAAGTTTCGGTGTTTGCATGTAAAATGCAAATGTATGTCACAAATAAATCTGAATTCCACGCCGGTAAAATCAAAACATCCGGGACAGCGGTCCTGAATACGCAAAAAGACGGACCGTGGTCCGAATACGCATTTCGACGGACCGTGCGTCAACCAATCAGATTTCAGGAAATTACGAAGTCATATAATACATGGGAATACAGGGGAATACATGGGATACATGGGAATACACGGGAATACAGGGGATTATCCTATAACTATTACACATTAGCCAATCAGAGCTAAGCATTTTCTATGAATACAGAGCGGTATTTCATGGATTTGCTATGAATACAGAGCGGTATTTCATAAAATGTATTAGCCAATCAGATTGCTCAAAATTTGAATTCAGCCAATGAAATTCAATGTTTTTTGAATATATAATTAGCTGAGAAACGAGCAGGAAACCACCGGCGCGCATCGTCGAGTTTCGATCGAGTTCAACTACTTCAAATGCGATTTTTTCTCTCTCAGAAGAAAATATTGATCATTATAGAGGCACAAAAGAACACAAAAGACGACTAAGGTTTTGGACTTTATTTCACAAGCTCCGTACTGCAAAGAGAGTCAAACATTTTCTACTTGAAATTCGCAAATAATGGATCTGAATACGAACCAAATACTCTAACGTCTTACAGAAACTCCACTGGCCGATATTTGAGAGGTAAAAACTACCCAAAGCTCATCGAGAAGTGCTCAGTCAAGCAAAGTGAAAAAAAAAATAAAACGGCTTCGCTAAGATGGGTTGGGGGAAAAACCACACGCACGAAAATGTTTGACAGAGGATTTTTCAAATAAAAATGTTGGCGTCATGATCTCTTTAATTTAGAAAAGCGTAATTTTTGACTAAAATGTGTAATAGTTATAGGATAATATGGTTATTTGATGTTTTATTATGGAATACTGGTCAACATTTCACTCGAAATTTGTTATTTTCTATACAACTCGCCTAAAGGCTCGTTGTATACTAATAACATAAATTTCTTGTGAAATATTCACCCGTATTCCATAGAAAACCATCAAATAACCACTTAATACAAGGGAATACAAGGGAATACATGGGAATACATGGGAATACAGGGGAATACATGGGAATACATGGGAATACACGGGAATACAGGGGAATACAGGGGAATACAAGGGAATACAAGGGAATACTTGGGAATACATGGGAATACATGGGAATACACGGGAATACATGGGAATACACGGGAATACATGGGAATACATGGGAATACATGGGAATACATGGGAAGCATATGTATTTTTGTATATACATGTGCCTAGAATTTCAATGGGTTATATTGATGGTGAATGAAGTACCAACTCTGGGAAATTTATGTACAGCGGTTTCCTTAGCCAAGGTCAAGTCATCCATGCGTGAAGTTCAATTCAAAACTTGGATTGAATATGAAACATGAATGTTGCACGCGTGCGACAAATCAAATTTAAAGTTCAGATGCTAAATTAATTTGATAGAACTTGTATTTCGAGTTTCACGGCTCGAATGCCAAATGCTCAGATGTCGAATTTAGAACTTGGATGTCGAATTTAAAAACGGAATGTCGAATTTAGAACTTGGATGTCGAATACAAAACTTGGATGTCGAATTAAAAAGTTCAATGTTGAATACAAAACTTGGATGTCGAATTTAAAAGTTGAATGTCAAATTTCAAACTTAGATGTCGAATTCCAAACTTGGATGTCGAATTTAGAACTTGGATGTCGAATTTAAAACACGATTTTTGGCGGGGATATAACGCCATATAGTTCTGCACCTAGAATATTCACAAAACTTATGAAACCAGTGTATTCTCATTAGCGAACAAGAAGTCATATTTCAAGTGGATATTTAGGTGACAGTTTTTTAATGGGGATGTCATACAATCAGTGTCTAAGAAATGTACATGAAACCTACAAACTCTTTAGAGATCTAGGATTTCAGATCTCAGAAGAGAAATCTATTACAAAACCAAGTCAAGCTATAGAGCACCTGGGATTTATCCTGAATTCTATTGATATGTCTATTAGCCTTACAAAGGAAAAGATTAACAATATCAGATTGCTTAGTCAAAATATTTTGAACACAAGTACATGTACAATCAAAGAAGCAGCTCAGCTAATTGGTACTTATGTCTCATGCTCTGTTGGGGTACAGTATGAACCCCTTTTTATAAACAACTTGAAATTGAAAAAATTGAGGGACTTAGAAATAGTAAAGGCAACTTTCAGGCACATATGAAGTTTTCCTGTGCTGCCAGAAAAGATATCAAATGGTGGCTAGGAAATTATCAAAAATTCACTAAGAAAATTCTACAACCAAACCCCGATCTCATTCTCACAACTGATGCCTCATTAGAGGGGTGGGGTGCACATAGACAGAATGGAGAATGTACAGGGGGTAGATGGCTCCCAAATGAACAAGCTCAACACATAAATTACCTTGAGTTAAAAGCAGCCAAACTAGGCTTAGAGTCTTTATGTAACAATGAGAATAATGTACATATTCACTTACAATTGGATAATGTAACAGCAGTGGCCTTCATTAATAATATGGGTGGTACACATTCACTAGCATGCAACAAAATAGCCCGTGAAATATGGATATGGTGTATCCAAAGAAATATATGGCTTAGTGCTACACATATTCCAGGTGTACAAAATGAAACAGCTGATAGACTTAGCAGAAAATTTACAGATAGAACAGAATGGCAGCTTGATCCCTGCATATTTAAGGTGGCCCGTACCTATTGATTTGTTTGTTGGACATGAATTTGAATCGCGTCCTCTTACATCAAAACCTTGTCCGATTTCTGAGAAATTTGCAGCCATTTGTCTACAAGCCTTGAAATTTGTACCGGTAATTATTTTTCTGCGAATTAGATCAAGTAATTTGAGATATCAGGCGATTTTTAAAAATGGCTTTTTGAGAAAAATTGGTCATAAATCCAAAATTCCAAGGTGAATTTTTTTCCTATTTCGTCAATCAAGTATAAAGGCATAGAGGACTTCATACAACATGTGTCGTGCCAATTGGTGCCTTAGGAGTTGCGATACAAAATTTGTGCTGCCTGTTACGACGGAAAATTATGTAGTCAAAACTACCGCCAAAATCTCAACAAAATTTCAAAAACAGCGAGAACTATATCTGCTGTAAGAAAGACAAATACCTATTGTAACTTGTAAACAAAATTTGGAGAGATGAGAAGCTAAACGCCAATGTTATCCTCAAGCAAACTTGGGGAGTAATTTTTGTGACCACGAGGCGAGCGTTGCGAATTTGTATTACTTCGACTTCTACAAATTCTGTCGAATTGTTTCGTGAAATTTTCTCGGTATGGGATAGAACAAGATGTTAACATACCTGTTGCTAAGTGTCATTGTGTTTGCTGCACTAGGTATAATTCAGTGAGCTTCAAAAGTAAGCAACTGCATCGAGTCGACGTTTGAGCTGCCAAGGTAAAGCCCTCATGGTTTGTTAATTTATTCAAAACGACACCTTACTATCTGTTGCAAAATTCCACACAGGATTTAGACTCAGAAGCAATTGTATTCAGGGAACTACTGTCTTTATTCCCAAAAGTCTGGATCCCGTGCGGGATTTTGCAACAGATAGTAAGGTGATAGCTTCTCATCTCTCCAAATTTTGTTTACAAGTTACAATAGGTATTTGTCTTTCTTACAGCAGATATAGCTCTCGCTGTTTTTGAAATTTTGTTGAGATTTTGGCGGTAGTTTTGACTACATAATTTTCCGTCGTAACAGGCAGCACAAATTTTGTATCGCAACTCCTAAGGCACCAATTGGCACGACACATGTTGTATGAAGTCCTCTATGCCTTTATACTTGATTGACGAAATAGGAAAAAAAATCACCTTGGAATTTTGGATTTATGACCAATTTTTCTCAAAAAGCTATTTTTAAAAATCGTCTGATATCTCAAATTACTTGATCTAATTCGCAGAAAAATAATTACCGGTACAAATTTCAAGGCTTGTAGACAAATGGCTGCAAATTTCTCAGAAATCGGACAAGGTTTTGATGTAAAAGGACGCGATTCAAATTCATGTCCAACAAACAAATCAATAGGTACGGGCCACCTTAAAAAGCTAGTAGACCTCTGGGGTAAACCAGACATTGATTTGTTTGCCTCAAGAAACAATTATCAATTCAAACCCTTTGTATCTTGGCGCGCTGACCCAGAAGCTATAGCAGTAGATGCTTTCTGTCAGAATTGGGAAAGTAAATATGTGTATTTATTTCCACCTTTCAGCATGTTAGCAAAAGTAATTCAAAAGATACAAGAGGACCAAGCTCAAGCTTTATTAATAGCACCTCTGTGGCGAACTCAAATATGGTTTCCAAAGATGATGCACATGTTAATCAAGCAACCAGTACTACTCCCAAGGGACAAGTTTGTACTACGACTACCACACAACAGAACACTAATTCACCCATTGTGGCCAAAACTCAAGTTGATGGCATGCCTCTTGTCAGGGAGAGACTCCAGAAACAGAACATTTCAGAGAGAGCTTGTGAAATTATTTTCGCATCATGGCGAACCAATACAGCAAAGCAATACAGAGTTTATTTGGATAAGTGGAGGAGATATTGCTCAGCAAACGATCAGGATCCCATTCATCCAACTGTAGCTAACATAATTGATTTCCTAACATCTCTTTATGATGCTGGGAGCAGCTATTCTGCCATTAACACTGCTCGGTCAGCATTGTCAGCTGCAGTTGATCTTGCAGACAGTAGCTTATCTGTTGGAGAACACTCTCTAATTAAGAGGTTTGTTAAAGCAACTTACCAGATAAGGCCCCCTTTACCTCACTACCATACAACCTGGGATGTTTGCAAAGTGTTAGATCTACTTAAAACTTGGAGCCCTGCGGCAAAACTGGATCTCAAATCACTTACTCGTAAATTAGTAATGCTGTGCATGTTAGTTACAGGACAGCAATGTCAGTCAATCCACTTGATTGATTTAGAACATTTTTCTAAAGGAAAATCATTGTATAAGTTTTTTTTATAACTGGTCAAACAATCAAAACCTGGGAAGTCGCAACCTGTGCTCGTATTATCTTCCTTTCCTGTAGACAGAAGGCTTTGTGTAATGACTTACCTAGATGAGTACATTTCTAGAACAAAACCTGCTCGTAGTTTACAAAGCACAAGGCTCTTCCTTAGCTTTTGCAAGCCTTATAAGCCTGTAACTGCATCCACAATCTCTAGATGGGTAAAAACAGTAATGACACAAGCTGGTATAGATGTTAAAAACTTTCGGCCACATAGCAACAGGTCAGCTTCAACCTCTGCTGCACTTAAAAAGGGAGTACCTCTGAGCACAATTATGGAGGCAGCGGGATGGTCATCTCATTGCACATTTGCAACTTACTACAGAAGAGAAACTAAAACAGATACTGAGTATGGCAATGCCATTTTAAGTTGTGCAACTTAACTACGTTAGCACGTTATGTTTGTGCAAAGATATGTTTCCAAGATTAAAAGCTTTAGTTTTTGTTATATTAAGTTGTTGTCAATGATACGTTTCTATTCATGAGGGACATATTGAAATCTAGGCCCATGTAGCTTTGAAGTCTCACGGGATCTCGAATATGCAAATGAGGAGGTAGAATGAGAAAATTAAATGAGGCTTACCTGTAAGGTGAAGTTTGATTGGAATTCTACCTCCTCATTGTTGCATAGAGAGATCACATGCCCTCCCATATAAAATGCTGATTACCCAGCCCTGTTTCTTTAACATGGGCCTACTTTAAAGGATGATCTTCAGTATGCATGCGCTATCTCACGTGATCTCTCTATGCAACAATGAGGAGGTAGAATTCCAATCAAACTTCACCTTACAGGTAAGCCTCATTTAATTTTCTCATTATTCTTTGATGATATATTTTTGCTTTGAGTCAAGGTAAGTCTACTTATAGTGCCAAATTTACGTTGTGGTGATTGAAAATTTTGGAACATATTTCAGTTGCAAGACCCGTCAACTGATCAATATTTCTTTGAAATTGATAAAAACATAAATTGTTGTCATTAGAGCCCTTATTCATCACTTTCTCAAGCCAAGTAAAGAGGATTTAACCATAAAAATCAGAACAAAATGCGAGGTCATATTTCCTGCAATTGCAATAGATGGGTTAGTTTAAAGCAGCATGACATCGTTATTATTTGATTGCCCAAAAATATAAAAAAATTCCTGGCAAAGGCTAAGATAAAGTGTTCACATGATGTCAGTTGCTTTACGATTTCAGCGTTACCACCAGAGTTATGTATCCCTAAAGCTGGTCAAAATTCAGCAATTTCCAAAACTCGAAAACCATGTAATGTTTAAAATACCTGTATTTGGTTGCCAAGGCAACAATTGAGACACAAAGGCAATCAAACGAATAGCAAAAGATTGATCTTTTCTAGGATATTAAAATTATTTTCAGGCATTAGGTAACCTAGTTACAGTGAGGTATTAAAAAGTTGGAAAATTTTTTTATCAAAACTGGCCCAAAATAAGGCATGTGCGTTGCCATGGAAACCAAAGGCTTCCACACCTAATCATATGGGTGTTTCTTCATAGGTAGGTATAGGGAAACTGTATGCAGAGTTTCAAGAAAATCTAATTTTTGGAATGGCTGCCCATTTCAAAAAATGTTTGATATTTACAGTCATTTACACTTAAATGGCAGAGCAGCTGCCATTTAATGCCGACATAAAACATCTAATACATACAATTAAAAACTACTATACTAAAAACATCGAGAAGACTATACGAAACCTACATGTAGCAATAAATCGTTATATAAAAAGCGGATTCTGAAACTCACTTTAAATTCAGATAGTTTCACGTTACATGAAATTACGAGGCGCGCAAAGCATCAAGGGTGAAAGTGGTGGGCCTTTAAGATTATTTCTTTTGGTAGCATACTTGAATGCTCCTGAGCTATCTTAGATAATTTAGACTTGAAAGACGTGACTTTTTTCACTTTTGGAAGTACGGTCCGTAGAGGTAGCTAAATCAAACTTTGCTTTTTATCAAAATCGCACAAATTTCTCAGCTTATATTTAACATTTGTAGGTGTTATTTTGTATAAATATCACTTGTGGTATTTATGGCAAATATAATTACAAACCATGTTTTATTTGTAGTATCACGATTCTCCTATCACTTTGATCTACAGAGAGACGGCGTTATTTTCCGTAAATGCCGTCTCAAAATCAGCGCTCGTGATTGGCCCAAACATTGAGGACTGCATTGAAGTGGCTTTCTTCAAAATCACAAAAACCTACTGAAAATCAATTAAAAACTTAAGCAGCAAATATAAAACAACTTTTTAGATAATATCCGTGATAAAATGACCGAAAAGAATGACATAGTTTAGTTTATAGAAATTTGCTGATAATTTTCAAAACACCAATCCCTGTTTTCTCTACTCACCTATCATTATTAGAAGGTGAGTAAGGAGCCAATCAAAATGCGAGATTTGCATTAGAATACTAGTAGATTTTTACTAAGTGATATAATATCTTTTCATTTATTTGTTTATATTGACGCAGGTGTCTTGAACACTACCAGGGAAATTTAACAATGCCATATTTCTGGAAAGGGAAGAAATCTTTGGGAGTTTGGGAGATGTCCTAACCTTGACAACATTGGACGTTGACCAGCAAAGAGTGTCTAGTGTGCCTTACAGGGTTATGGACGATGCGTGCTTTGTAATTGATACAACAAATCTGCAAAGCAGGAAAGATTATATGCTTGACAGAATCGGTAACTTTTGCAACATGGGTCATTCCTGCCGAATTATCAGTTGCCAGTAACGAGATCGTCACTTCAAAGGCTTTACCACAAGCCGAAAAAGATACAGTTACTCGAAAACCAGTACTTGGTGAAGGCGGTCTATTGGTGTCACCAAAAGCACAAGGATTTTAAAAAGAGAACCTATGAAATAATGTCAGGGGTTAAATCAAAGGAGAACCCTCTCGTGTTTGTCCAGTACAGTTTTGCCAGAGAAGAGCCTCATCCAGTGACACTATCTAAAAAAATTAATATATAACATGTTGTTTAGAGAGGCTGGTGGGTTAAATTTTGACAATGTATCTTACCTACCAAGAAACATTGACCAAATAAAGAATGAACGAAGGAAGATCTGAAAGAAGGATGAGTTTGACGAGATTGCAACTCTTCTTAAGCTATCCAATGACACAGATTTTGTAAAAAACCTTCAGTGGACCCCTCACTCAAGAACTGTTGTGTTAACAGATGCAGTTGTACAAGATCTTGTTGAAAACTGCACGCAAGCAGGCAATTTTCAAGCACTTACTGTGGACACCATGTTCAACATAGGGCCATTTTATGTAACTACATCTACGTATCAGCACCTGAAGCTGATTGACAGGAGGTCAGGGAAGCACCCCAATCTACCTGGTCCTGCTTTATTCCATACAAGACAAGACGCGGGTCAATTTACATACTTCACACAAACTCGTGAAGAACAACAGGCATCTGGCATTGCCCCAGAAGAAGAAACAGAACAAGAAAAGCTGATGGGGGAGATCATGGAGCTCTTTGAAGAGTTTGACAAAGCTGCTGACATATAAAAAAATAAAAAGATCAAGAAGAAGCAAAAAAAGCTGAAGAAATGAGAAAAGGGTCACTTGAAACCTTCAAAGAAAGTTCAAACAGAAAAGATGAAGATGGAAATCAAAGTGGAGAAGTGAAAAAAGAAAGAGGGCCAGTGGATTTGATACAATGGCATATTTGAAACAGCGAGCAGAAATAGAGGCAGAATGGAAATGTGAGAAATTGGAAGTAAAGCGCCAAGAGCTGGAACTGCAAGCAAAAGATCAATTGGAAAGACAACAGCAGCTTGAATTGCAACAAGCAAAACAAAGAAATGCACCTACTTCAGCAACAGCAGATGCAACAGTTTATGCAACTGAATGCAACCGTTATGCAGCAGCAACAACAGCAGACGATGGCTTTGATGGAACTGATGAAAAAAATTGAAAAATGATTGCTTGGATATTTAAAAACAAACATTTATATTATCTGATGTTTGCTTGAACCTTTACACTGAGATTTATTGTTATTTATAATGTTCAAGTTATTTATAATGTTAAAAAGAAAAAGTTATTTTTGTTGACAAAGTGTCAGTGCAAGTAATCTTCAATAGCTGGAGGTGAAATACCAAAGTATGTAGATGTATTACAACCATACATACAGACACGGGCATTATGAAGGAGAGTGCACACTATGTACATCTTGCCAACTGCACTTAAATTGACCTTGCCAACTGCACTTAAATAGTTGACAATGTCACCACACACCCATTCAACAGAAACCTGCACTTCACTCATAGACTTATTCCATGCTTGCTGAAGAGGTGCTCCTTTGAAAGGCCCTTGGAGGTGTATTCGCAGGGGGGAGGCTGGGTCACCATAAATGCTGCTGTAGTTGATTTAACACACCAGACCTGGCCAACATCCCACTGTCATGCCTTTTCCCTTCAACTGGACCATATAAATTGGCAACTAGACCATTAGGTGTAGCAATAGATTGGAATTTGATTGCATGAACTTTCTTGTGACCATTGTAAAGGCATATCTGATTTTGCCCTGGCTGGCTAATAGGCCTTACAGTACCATCTACAAATCCCCAATAGTTCTGAAGGGCTGCTCCCTTATTGAGAATTTTTGTAGCAAATTCTTCTAAATGTAAAGGACTTAACCAGTCTTGGTGCAGGTCTGTAAGAAAGTGGGCATGTGTTTGATTGTCAATAAAGAATTAAATTATTGATTAAATCTTATTTTGAAATAAAAAGAAATTATTCTCATAACCCTAATTATAGCTCTGTTGGGAGTTTTGAAAAATGGGGTCCCAACTTTTCAAGGCCGATAACTTTTTCCACTTTTCACCTCAAACCAAAAAAAAACTATATTTGGAGTCGCCTCACTGCCCTCTGTATGGCAATGTGTGTTTTGTTGGTCAATTTGAAATATTGGCTGAGACATGGTCTTTTTACAAAAATCCAAATTTGCCTTTCATTTCTATCTGAATATTTTCCTACAGATAGCATTTTTACAGACCACGCTTTTCTGATAGCATCAAGATATCATTAATCTCCATCAATCTTGTGAGTTTGGTTAAAAAATATTATATTTCGTCTGAGATAGAGCCATCTCAAGTTTGGCCAAAAATGCTGAAAATTGAAAAAATCCTAACTCCTTTATTATTAAACCAAATCAAACCATTTTCTAATACGTAATAGATATTGATATTATCTTTCTTTTCTCTTAAAAGATTTCAAGTTAACGAAGTAGTTTTTCAAAAATACTACTTCAAATTTGCGACCTTATAAAAAAATAAATATTAATAATCTAATTGAAACTTTCAGGATAGATAGCCCAACTATCGGTTAAGATGTCATATGAGAATAGTCAAGTTTGAACAAACAAGTACTGAGATATTAGTTAAAATCTGTTTCTAATTGGAGATCAATTTTTTTGTTGTCATGGTTACCAAACATTCAACATACATTTCCATTTTCTTGAAGGCCTACTCAGCGAAAATGTAACCATGTAAAAAAAATACGACATATTATCATTTCTTGGAGAAGATTGAGCCTTAAAATTCACCTCTGGGAAGCTACTTTGAGAGCTTGTTGCTAAGCAACCGCATGCTTTGACACGCTTACGTGCAGGCACAGCAGGAGAAGAAAGATCAGCTTCCCTTCATTCCCAGGGCTCTTCCAGCCTTGTCCTCGACAAAGTGCGTAGAGAATTGGTAAATTTGAGAAAACAGCTAGGCCGTCTCGAAAAAGAGCAGCCAGATGAACATGAAGATTTGCTGAGAATTGAGAACAAGAATCCTCAGCTGGCACACAAATGTAATGAAAAATCCATTCAAGGAACTCAAGAGAAAGATCTAAATCCTCAGCTGGCACACAAATGTAATGAAAAATCCATAGGAAATGCAGAGAAAGATCTTAAGTGCCCCACAAACGAGAGTCCCGTCTGTGGGATAAAAAAAAAACACTTAAAGTCACATTTGATGTCACCGAATGTACATTTAAAAGCAACACATGCCACATATAACTGCGCATAAAAATAGGCAAACATGTAGTCACAAGAAACCAATATGTACATACTTGTAAATTTCTAAATAAAATCTACCGAGTTCAAGGTCAGTTTTTTTTCAGTAATAAACTCATATTCTCTGATAACATTGTATAGCAAAGTTGTTATTCAAGTCAAGTGCTCCAACTTTGTTCACCATTGTATAGGAAAATAATGAATATTCATGAAGCTATGCTTCAAATTTTTGAAAAAAAGTGCGAGGATTATCAATTTTATCTCACAATATATTAATATTTTCTGATATTAATGTTAGACAAGTTTGAAGATCGACTTATTGTCTATATTTCTTGTATACATTATTATCAGGAATTATGAATATTAATGATGAAATATCAGCTAACAAAGGCAATTCAAGGTACGCGCATTCTCATAATATCCAAGATTTTTGATGAAACTCAATATAATACATAGTGGACATGTACATTTAATACCAACACATGACACATATAACTGCACATAAAAATACGAAAACGTGTAGTCACCAGACTCCAATGTCTCCTAAAAGTTAAAAAAATCATAACATCTTTATGTTAACCCATCAGAACACAATCTTCAGCAATAATGTGCTCCTGGCATTACTCTATAATATATCTAAATGTAGTCTCAATCCGTGAGATCTGAAAAGAGATATTGACTCACGAATGTCGAGTCCAAGTATCACCCCAAACGGATGGAATCTGGGGTAATAAGCTATTTTTTACCAAAAAGTCAATTTTGTCAAACTGCTCGTAATATTTTTTTGACCCAAAAATATGCTCATCTGCCAAATCTCGGCCCCACAACAACATGAAAATAGTTTGAGAAGAAAAAACAAACAATCCAAAGTTTGAAATTTTTCGATTTTTTTTTCAAATTTTGTGATATTACTGGAGCCTGAATATTGACTTTATTCAGCAACCAATCTTCAAACTTTAAAGCGATGTGACGATATAACACTGTGGATTTAGTTTGGTCGAACACGTTCTGAGAGAAAGTCAAGAGAAAGCTTCTTAAAGTATGCATAAAAGCGTGTACACCAATGTTTGAACGACAAAAAACCTTCCTCAAATCCCTCAACAGCCACTTCTTTTACCACATGCTCTTTAGCAATTAAAGGCCTTTCAGGTGCACGTGCATATTAATTAGATCAATTAAAATTCAATCAGATAACAGCAAGGAACTTTACAAAAATGAAAGTCGTGTAAAACAACAGCACATCATTTTTCTTAAATGCAGAAAAGCCATTGTAGAACACAATCAGTGCTACCAATTGTGTGATTTTTGTTTGGAAAGCTCAAAGTCTTTTATGAAAAAAAAAACTATTAAGTATATATATATATAGAAATAAATATAAAATAAAGAAATATTTGGATTTCAACGTTTGCCCTCCTGTAACTCAAGAACAAAGACCTTCACATAAACCAAACTAATACCACATAGACTACAGTAGGCATACTACCTTTACATATAAAAAAAACTTGCAAAAAAATAAAAGCAAACAGAAAAAAAAATTTCAAAAATCGAAAAAAAATATTTTCGAAATGGAGAAAATGAAAACAATTTTTCAGATTACCATTTTCAAAAACACCATTTCAAAAGTCCGAATTGAAGCGCAAAAATCCCAATTGAAGCTCAAAAATCCCAAATTTTTTTCAAAACTCCCACTCAGATTTAAAATATCTCAATTCGGTTCAAGAATACTAATTAGTCTTCAAGAATACTAATTAGCTTCTCCAAAATACCACAAATTTTTTCAATAAGGCAACAAATTTTTCCGGATTCCAACTAACTTTTCACCTGCAGTTTACACCGTCCTGTATAAGGGCAGGGCATTCTTCTCAGATAGAGTAAACAGAAAAGTGCGTACGAAAACGATTTGGATTCTTGGACAAACATCATAAACTTTTCATTTGAGAACAGAACAAAACAGAGAACATAAATGCTCAAAAATAACGAAAACCCTTGTTTAAAGAAACAGGAAAACATTTCAACCAAAATAAGTAAACTTACATAAAAGATAAGCTTAACATGCTTGCTGCACCCACAATCCTTACCTTGCATTAGTTTCTGACGAATTCAACGATTTTCTTGTTGATTCTGAAACATCATTTTATAACACCTTTGCTCCCATGCCATCTTAAGGTTTGAATTCAAATATTGAAGCACTTTTTGATAGCATCCAATCAAATAATCTCCACAAATTTGCTGTTTTGAATTCCCTGCATCTTCACAAAAAGCCGCCATCTTGTTCTTGCTGAGGGAAAAGCCATTCACGTGCCAAATATGGAAGCCATTACTACAAATATGGTATGGTATATCCATATATGGATTTGACTGAGCAATGCTATGAAAAGCAATCGGCCAAATACGATTCATTGATATGTTTTCTCAATAAGTCCTAAAAAGTAGCTCTTCAAAGCATTTCTGTATTGGTAGTAAATTGTTACAACCAAAACTAATGACTTACCATGACAGTTATTGATCTCGACTTCATCAGTTTCCTCATCTGAAATATCAGAGCAATTATTATCTACTCCAAGATTGCACATATCCTGGCCATTGTGGTTTGCAGAGGAATATATTAGGTAGATCTTCAAGAAACATCATTAAATATTCGTTTTCGCTTTCGATCATGTCTTGTAACATTGGTGATTATAAAAGGGTCTTTGAGACAACTTCCCATGAAAAACAGCGCCAATGTTGATTTGAAGTCCTTTTTTTCGTAGCAGAAACAGCTCTCTTTATTTTCGACATCTTTGTTGACATAATAAGTATTTTATGAATGATTTATAACAACAAGCCCACAAAATGATGTCAATTGGCTAAATGTCACTTGTTTCAAGCAGCCCGAAATTCATTCTTCCGTTACTAGTTATTGAGTTCTTAGAGATCACACGTGCGGCAACACTATACTTAAGCATTCTTGATAAATTATTACTGATCATTTCGAGATTCATTGCAGTGAAACTTCAAAAACTGCTAAAATAAACTAGAGAGCTAGAAGAGGGCAACAGAAAGCTACGAGAGGAAGTCAAAGAGATAAGGAATACTCCAGCAAACATGGACGAGGAGTGTGAACAAGACCGAAGGAGGCTCCTAAAAAACTGCTCCTAAAGATTGTAAGTAAGTTTTTCTGATGGGCTAGACTACAGAATGCAGGGCCCATTTTGCAGATATCTTGTGAGCCACATACATAAGTATAAACAAATACATTAAGTATAAATAAGTGTAAACTTTCCGAAGAGCCACAGATTTATTGTGTGACAAACTTAGTGTGTGATGTGCTTTGACTGGCTTGTCGGCTCGGCAGTCAAGTTCTATCAGACTACCAGGAAACTCTGGAACCAAATATTAAACTTTTCCAGTTTTTTGTTGTGTGATGAGCTGAAGCTTTATTGCGTCACTGGCTCAGCGGCTCGGTAGTCAAATAATATTATTATTCAAATAAATTGAAGCATCAGTCGAATGATAGATAGAAAAGATAGATAGAAAACATTGTTATTTTAGATCTTATCCACAAGCCAGTGACAAATTGAAAATAAAACAACATAATAGTGGTTTTAGTATGTAAAACTGACCGTAACAGTTACTCCACATTTACAGCAGAAATTTCGAATGTTTTTATCTAAATTATACTGTACTTCTACTGTAAGGTACCGGTATACAAAAAACACTTTATGACAAATTATGAATACACACAATTCATTTTGCTCTGCTCTTTGCAATAACACATTTATTTATCATCAACTTTCTTAATCATACTTCAATTATGAAATTTACAACTCAACTGTCTACCTTAAAGCAATATTTACAAAGCAAAATGAGCATATATTACTCAGTAAAGCTATTCACTTTCTTCACATCATTTAGAAAGGCTTCAAATAAATCGTCATCTTTGTGTAAGTATCTCCACATGAACTCTGTGAGATGCGAAGAAAATAAACTCGTTTCACCTTTGCTTGCCACCAGTGGCCATCGATTCTGTTCGTAGCCATCATTGTTCACAAATTCTTTGGAATGGTTCACTGTTCTGTCCATAACTATTAGTTTCTAAATTACTGTATGCTTTCCAGCAGTCTGATACAATAATCGTTCCTGGTTTGATCCATTCCTTGATGATAGGCAGTAAAGTTGCTTCATCTCTCTTTTGCACTGCCACCATAAAACACTTTCTACTGCCGTCCTCTATTCCTCCAAACACCCATTGACCCTCTACTTTGTGTCCTCTATGATATTTCAGGGGCGGATCCAGGGGAGGGGAAAAGGGGGAAAGTTTTTTTTTTTGTTTTCTTATTTCTTCAAAGGCGATAACAAAAAAATTCAAATTAAAGCTATATTTTTATCAAAAATCCTACCATGGATGCAAACGACATCACTTTAACCACATTTATGAGCGCACAAACTTTTGGCTAGCATGTAACAATATAAAGCCTCATTTCAATACAGTCAACCATGCTGCTGCTCATACCATTGTCGACCATGTTGTAAGTTGAGCTCTGCTCATTCTGCTCTGCCTCAGCTGCTATTTCAGGATGCAAAGAACTTTAGATACTTTTTTTGTCTAAGAAACGGTCAGTTATGTATTTATTAATAGAACAACTTGAGTTTTGAAAGCACTCATTTTATTTTTTTTACGGCAAAGAATCTGTGAGAGTACTGCCAGTAACACAGATTGTGAATCGTTCACTGATGAACCTTCATCAAAACTTCAGTCCCTGTAAGTAGTATTTTATTATATTATGAATTAATTTTTTCTCTGTTAAGTGTATAGGCTTCCAAAAAAATACTAGCAATGACATTTAATATTTTACTGTTATAGGGAACAACCAGATGAAGTTACTAGAACCTTAGAAATCTCAGGTGAGATCTCACATGTACAAAACAAATTCGTATAACTATTAAGATAATTTTGTGCCGTGAATTATTTTACTTTCACTGTCATTGTCAAAAAGACCTTCTGATAGATAGTCATGAGTATCTTGAGTTTGAGTTTGTGTTCTCATTATGATGTCAGTGTAACTTTTACTTGACTTTGTATGTCACTCTTAAAGCGAGCAAAGTATGCCATGCCATTTTGTATTATCGATACTGTACTCCAAAAATTGTTAAAAGTTTGATTTGTGTTTTACCTACAAATGCTTCGTAATAATTTCACTGATTTCGAACTAGTTTGTGTTTTTACCAGACAGTTATTTATCATGTTATGGCTTAGTGAGGCAGTAAGCAAGTTTCAAGAAAACAGTTAATAAAAAAAATCTTGAAATATTAAGTTTAATGCAATTAGCTTAAAATATATTATGATATATCAAAATCAAAATCTAATTATATGTTTTTAAATGAATGGAATTCTTTGTCAGACACAATTAAGTCTTCTAAGAGTTATAAAATATTTAAGAAACAACATTTTTCTACCATACAGTAAGTAATTGAATCTATAATTATAATATTTTTTATCTAATTTAGTTTTACATATATACAGTATATATATTAGCAAATTTTTATAGTTTTATCTTGTAATCATGTGTTTTATATGGAGGTCCCTCATGAAAAACACTTAAGGGTGATGAGGTCTCCTCCTTAAATAAAGTTTTCATTTCATTTCATTTCATATTGTGACATTCTTAAGGTACACTGACCTGCGCATAAACACTTGAGCCATATAAGTTAGAAGTTACCGTATATTTGGGGAGAGGAGGGCTAATTATTACTTTTCTGTCAAAAGGGGCACTTATTGGGGAAAAGGCAGCGCTTAATCGGGGAAAGCAATGATTTGAGTAAATACAATATTGACATTCATGTTCCTGTTCTACATTTTGCTTTAGCAATAACCGTAATGAAAAGGTCATGCCAATAAAGGAGTGGTTCGGTGGCACGAGTCAAGTTCGAGCCCGAGTCAAACACGAGTCACGAGCCAATTTCGAGCCAAGCTCGAGCCAAGTTCAAAATCATATATTTTGCTCCATAATGTATTACTTTTAAGTTAAACTTCTAATCGGTTTCGAGGAAATGTCCAATCCAAAACTTCGCCGCTTCCCTTGCATATGGCGCGATGATCATCACAAGGCCTCAAGGGGCCTCAATCTACAAAATTTTACAAAACCTTTCCATTCCGTGTCTTTCTGTGTCATTATATTTATTTCCTCCAATGGAATATACTCAACTACGAACTGCTGGATCATTTTTGAAGCATTTACTGACCTGGTTTCGCCGAATCTTCACGTAGGAAATGTCACCATTTTGAATGACACAGGGATCCCAAAACATTAGGTTCGGTCAAACGACAAGGAAAACGTAAAAATACCGAAAATTACGCAAATGTAAAAAATAAAAAAAGGAAGCTATGGGTTATTGTAAAAAAATGATAGGAGGAATACAGAATGTGTGAAAGAGATATTGGTTTATCACTAAAAACTTTGGAGGACAGTTTAAGCCTACTGGGGGGACTCCCTATAGTGTACACAGGAATCCCGAAACATATAAGTAAAATTCAAGATGGTGGCTCGTGATCACGTTTTTTTCGCAGGAAAAAAAATGCGATTCTAAACTGCCTAAAAACTAACTAAAGGTAAAACAAATTAGCAAAATTGTCGTCCCAACACTTTATTTGAACTCAACTTGTAGATTGTTATGTTAAATGAACGCAAACGTCTTTTTTAACAACAATAATGGGATTTAACTTGACTGCAGCACCTACGTAAACATAAGCAGAAAACGCTTGAAATGTTTTTAGTGCTTTGTCTATGGAGGAGGCTACAACTTCTTCTAACTGAAGGGATCCTTCTAACTATTACAGCAAGCAACAAAGAAGTTTGTTTTAACTTTGAGTCTTGTTGAACGTCAATAGCCTGAGTGATTTTTCTTCAGCCAGCACCCACAGCCAGCTTTTTCAACGGCTGTTATATAAAGTTTATAAAAGCAACGTGTTCTAAAATGATTCTAAATCGTAAATAACACTGTAATATTGTTTCCAGGTACATTTATAAAACGTCTTTCGAACATATTTTCAGACATAAATTTGAAGCCTAACGAACTCTAACGATTAATTTAAGCCATTCCAATGCACAGACTCTTAGATAACCAATAGGTTGACCTATTTCAGTTTAGGGGAAACCTCTGCAATACTTGCGTGTGACGAATAGCAATAAACAAATTGATAGTAATGACCTAAGTACTCAGTACTTTCCGGCTTACAAAAGTAAAGGGTATTAATTGTTTGTTAATCGTTGTATGAAAGCCATTTAATGGGAAGTTGCTCTGAGAAAATTGTTTGATAATTTTCTGTGGTAAGGCTCTCTGCCACATCTTTTTGAAGAAGAATTTCTTCGGGTGTTTTAAGATGATCTGTGTTGATATTTATGCAATCCTTCTTAAGACAGAAATGGTATTTTCTGTCAACTGTAAATTCTTTTCCTTTGTCATTCTTGTGTGGTGGAGTCCACTTTGCTGTTACCTGTATCGAAATTTCACCGCGTTGAAATGGCTTTGAACACTTTGCATTTGAACAGCGAGGGGGTTTTCCTTTTGAGTGCACTTTGCCAATGCTCCATGATTGATTTCCCTTTGAGGTTTGTTTCGCTTTGGGTGCAGTGGGACGAGAAGGATCCTTCAAAATGTCCTCTAGCTCCGATTTCAGGTATGTACGCTGGTGGAGTAAATTACTTGTTTCTGGGACATTGTATACGTTCAGCAAAACCCATACGATATGACTACATTGATCTCTTGATGTACAGTATTTACATCCATCACAGTCTGGTATATCAGCTATCGTTACTTTATAGGTACTCCCAGTTTTGTGAACAAGATTCACCTCCTGGCAATGGGCATTAAGATAATTTAACATCTGATACAGTGAAGGAACTTTTGCATGACCGTGCAATTTCTAGGGAACGTTGAAACGTTTTGCTTCTTGTACTGCGTTGTGGTGTTGTGCGTTTGTCATACCTGTGTTTTGTACTCTTTGATGTTGATGGCTCATCTCTTGTTTTTTGTGTTCGAGGTTTGGTATAAGCATCGTGTCTATGAGATGACTTTTCTTCCACAAAGTATTCCGGTTGACGAGGCTGTAATTCTTCTTCGCTGTCTAGATCGTCGAGTTCTTTGCAGAAAGACATCGCCTGCTTCTTTTGTTCATGATGTCTTCTTCTTTGAAGTTCCTGCACAGAGGGCCCTTTTCCACCTTTGTAAGCACCACTTTGATAACCAGCCATTTTTCTTTTTATTTTCATACTTTCTGCAACATCCTCTCGACAAGCTTGGATAAGTGTCAAGTTCTCAGCCCCAAGTTGATGCCAACGTGAATGATGGACTTCAGCCATGTTTGTCTTTGGAACATTAAAGCCGGGCTTGAAGGCACGGAATACATGAGTTTTTCGTTTGTTCCACCACTCCCACCACTTGTTTAAGAATGGATGCTTGTCAATGAAACATTCAAGCTGAGTCTTGGCTTTATCATACATGTTTGTGGTTGTTGCTTTAAGAACTGAATCACAGAGAAACCGGTACTCATCCTTCACATCCTCTCCTACTAACTTCTTTACGTTGCGGTTAACTGTAAATTTCCAATGCAATTCGCAACTTACAGCTCTCGTAACTTCATCTTGACCGAGGGCTTCCTGTAGAGAAGACCAGAATCCCCCTCCCTTGTCAAAGACGTATAGATGTGGTTTGAAGGTATACTCTGTATTTCCAGTGTATTCTCGAAGGGCGTCATTAAGGAATGTCCAAAACATCTTGATGTTTGCTTTACTTTCGGAGGGGCATTCCATTGTAGCAACTTTGACCATCTCTCTCAAGTGTGGTTCGTAAATCACAAGCGATATTGTTATATAACCTGTCACCCGATTGTGTTTGCCATCAACGTGGCATGGCTCAACTTTCAGGTGACCATCTCCTTCTCTGTCCATCTGTAATGCTATCGACAACTGGTCTTTACTTGTCTTAAAAACAACTTTTTTCTCGCAATCAACTCTGTAGATCATGAATGGATCCTTAAGCACTTTTTCGACCTTGGACTTATATTGCATTACTGCGTCAAAACTGTGGCCAACAGGATCAACCGATTTCATAGCTGCACCTTATTACATTATTCATGACCTTTCTGTCCATGAGCTTGTCGGCAAGTTCTTCGATATCCTCTAGAGGTTGTTCTTGCTCAACAGCTTCTATGATCTTGTCATTAAAAAGTCGCGCAGGTTTCAAATTCTTTAACTTATAATCAGTTTCATCGAGTAGTTCTGAAATTCCACTGCTACACTTGATGGGCACGCAAGTATGGTGTCCATAATGATATATTGTGACCTTGTCTTGTCCCTCAGGAAACTCCCATATCTTCTTTGCTTGACACTGAATAAACTCTGCCATAGCTCCACAAGTGCTACGTTTCATTTCGGAAGCTCTTTTCTCAAACTGAACTCTATTTGCCTCCTTAAACTGACGCTTGTATCCACAGTTCTCATTGTTACAACGGTAAGAACCCTTGCAGGATTTTATGAAACGCTTTCCTGAGAAGCCTGATCTTCTTGAAGTTGTGTAACTGCCCCATTGTCTGCCGTCTTTGCTGGAATCCATTTTATTGTTTTTGTCAAAAGGAAGTTGGTAAATCTTCAATCCATCAATGTTATAAGGAATCTTCTCCACATTTTCAATCTCTACGTTTTTCCAAATATCTGGAGTGAGTTTCAAGCATCCATCCCTTCAAAAAAGGAGGTTTAATGATTTTTTTTAATGATTTTATAAGTAAAAATAATGTTTTATGAATATAACTAAATAGCAATTTTTACAGAACAATTATATCTACAGTTGAAACAAGTCATTTCACAACATTCCATACACTTTGTGATACCCGGTTTTGTATCGGTTATGCATTTGGGCTCATAGCCAACATGTTATCATTGGACAATCTGATCTAAGGTTAATAATGCATCGAAAACATAATCTACAAATTTCACTGGGTTCTTAAACACATCTTAAAGCTCTGAATGAGTTATGCCAATCCTACGTCATTACTGATATTTTGCAACGTTATGAACCATCTCATTCTCTAATCTTATAATCTAAAATCTCTTTAATGCTCTTGAGTTTCTTGGATCTGTTATTTAAACAATAAAACACGGTCCTATTAAAAAGTTTATAAATGTATCTTTGTATTTTATGAAATATTGTAATGTTTTTATCCAATATAATGTCAAATGATGTTTTTAATATTACAATATGTCTCCTAAGTGTTTCTCTAAATTTACATTTTATGATGATTTTTTTGTTGTTTAAAAATTTTGAAGGCCCCAATTGAACATGAGGATACTTGCACTATGTAAGTATTTATTCATTAATATAAAAACAAATCACCACATTATTATGGAAATATAATGTCAATGCCAGGAAATGTTATATTTACCTTGAATTTCCTTTATTCTTATGTTTTGTTTCAAACATAGATACATCATAATCATCATCATCATCACTATACAAGGTTGATCTGGAAGCACTATGTTTCACAAATAAACAATCAGTTGATTTTGATGAAATTATTATGGGGAAAATGTTCTATTTACCTTGGGTTTCCTTTATCCTTATGTGTTGGTTCAAACATAGATACATCATAATCATCATCATCATCACTATACAAGGTTGATCTGGAAGCATTCACAAATAAACAATCAGTTGATTTTAGTGAAATTATTATGGGGAAAATGTTCTATTTACCTTAGGTTTCCTTTATTCTTATGTGTTGGTTCAAACATAGATACATCATAATCATCATCATCATCACTATACAAGGTTGATCTGGAAGCACTATGTTTCACAAATAAACAATCAGTTGATTTTGATGAAATTATTATGGGGAAAATGTTCTATTTACCTTGGGTTTCCTTTATCCTTATGTGTTGGTTCAAACATAGATACACCATAATCATCATCATCATCACTATACAAGGTTGATCTTGAAGCTCTACAGATGTATAGTCAGTATTTTAATGCGAATACAATTATCAAAGAAAATGTGAGAAATGTCCTGGAGGTTCAAATTAATGATTAGCACTAAAAATACATAGCCCACATACCTCAATGTTTCATTATTTTTTTTAGTTGATTTTTCTGAGGTAGATTTTATGCGCTTTCCAGATTTAACTGGGGTATTTTCTGCACTAGTTATAACCTGAAATACATTTCCAATATTGAATATATGTCTCCAGTAGCTTGGGATTCCTGTGCAAGCCCACAAGAAGCACTTACAGCAGGAATAGAAAAGGAAATTCAAAATAATGTAGCAACTATACAATTTACTCACAATAACGTCATGATCAGTTTCGCTGAAAGAAGAAATACATCAATTAAATAATAAACTCTTTAACTATATGACAGAGATATATGCTCAGAAAAATGCACAGTCATAGTGATTAAATAAAACTATCCCTTACCTGTTTAATGAGAGGTCAATGAAGTCAATCTGCAACAATGTATCACAAATAAATTACAGAAATCGTTATCTAAATTAAAATTTACGGTAAAATTTTTTGATTTTCTACGACTAAAAATGTCAACACCGCTGATCAAATCTCGTGGTACTGGTTTTTTACAATAATAAACTGTACGTAGATATTGCAGATGGTATTCGTACATTAACCGTGCAAACAGATTGTAATTAAATAATATTTGATATTATACGATTTTTTTGCTGATGAAATCTAGACAAAATGTGTTTTGCACGTACATCGCTAAGCAACGTGACTGACTCGTCAAGCTCGCAGAAAATCACAAATGCAACTGATTTCTCTATGATAACTTTAAGAACTCTGGGTATTTTATAGCTGAAGGTAAAGGACAGCAGTACAACTAGTATTCTTTGATAAAGGAGCAAAACTTCTCAACACGTGCAAATGTCATGAAATGCTCGTGGGCAGTCGTGCATGGGAATGTGCACGTGAGAGACGTTTCATAAACTTACCGCCTCTTTGGAGGACTTCGCTTCTCTGTCGGCTACTCCACACTCTAAAAAAATGTAGTCTGAATTACTTTAAATCCTTTAATGGAAGAAAATTTTATACCTAGCTTGTTTCTTACCTTTTTCCTCCATTTTGAGCTGTCGAGAAGCATATGACAGTTGAGGTGGACTGGTAATGAGCAACCTGGATGACGGGATGCCTGTGGCCGTCAGTAGATATTTTTTTCTTTTGTTTATTTATAATAATACCTTTAAAGAAATATGTCCAACATGTCCATTGGACACCAATGGATTGATTTCTTCTTTTATTTTCGGTATTTTTACGTTTTCCTTGTCGTCTGTTGACCGAACTCGAACCTAATGTTTTGGGATCCCTGTGTCATTCAAAATGGTGACATTTCCTACGTGAAGATTTGGCGAAACCAGGTCAGTAAATGCTTCAAAAATGATCCAGCAGTTCGTAGTTGAGTATATTCCATTGGAGGAAATAAATATAATGACAAAGAAAGACACGGAATGGAAAGGTTTTGTAAAATTTTGTAGATTGAGGCCCCTTGAGGCCTTGTGATGATCATCGCGCCATATGCAAGGGAAGCGGCGAAGTTTTGGATTGGACATTTCCTCGAAACCGATTAGAAGTTTAACTTAAAAGTAATACATTATGGAGCAAAATATATGATTTTGAACTTGGCTCGAAATTGGCTCGAAATTGGCTCGTGACTCGTGTTTGACTTGGGCTCGAACTTGACTCGTGCCACCGAACCACTCCCAATAAAGCATTTTAGGTTGTAATTCCATATCAAAGTAACAATAGAATGGCAATAGAACAATACTTATAATAGAAAATACAATACTTACAATAGAAAACAATGCACTGGTATACAATACATGTACTGTATGGATTTTGCATTTCGTGTTACTTGGACATGGATTTATAACCACTTTTTAAGTTGTCATTGTGCCATTATATATATGTGTACAATGGCTAGCTTGTTAAGAAATTGAAAAGCTATGTTTTGCAGAGTTAGTCAGTGATCAAAAAGACAGGGTTCCTGCTACATTTTCATCACAAAATTCAAGGACTTTTCAAGGACTTTTCAAGCAAGGACTAAGTTTTTTGTGAAGCACCCAGAGAAAATAGTAAATATTGATTCAATGGCCGAATAACTGTCATGTAAAGCATGCACGTGCAGCAAGCATAACACAGGAACCCCAAAGTTACAATGCAAGTCCGAGAAAAAGCCTCATGCAAGTAAACGGAAACTTTTAAATAAATTTTCATTTTTATTGATTCATTTTGATAGGAAAGTTAGAAATAACAAAGTTTGCACTAGATTCAAGGAATATTCCAGGATTTTAGAGTTTTTTCCTATTTTCAAGGGCTTTTCCAGAGCACTGAAAAACGTGTTTTCAATTCCAGCCCTTGCAGAATCAGACATATGTAATTCCTATGCCCATACTATTTCATTCCTATGCAAAGCTATGTTATTCCTATGTCTTTACCAAAACTGCCTATTTAATCACTATGTTACTAAAATCACAACATAGCACATAATATGTAAAATGTAAGTCTTGTCTATGTTCTGGCATAGCTCTTCAGTGGTTTAATTCCTACCTCACTAATCGCTTTCAATTTGTTTCCATTGATGATTTTTCTTCTGAAGCTCTTCAACTTGATTGTGGTGTACCTCAAGGTTCTGTACTTGGTCCATTGTTATATCTCCTTTATACTTCTCCAGTAGCTGATATCCTACGACAACACAGAATGTCTTTCTACCTTTATGCTGATGACACCCAATTGTATATTCCTTTCTCCTGTAATGATGATTTGTCCCTTAACGATTCCATGAAACTGATTGAAAACTGTCTATCTGATATTGATGCTTGGATGACTACAAATAAATTGAAATTAAATAAAGACAAAACTGAATTCCTGTTATTTTCTTCAAAGCACAGTCCACAGTTAACTCTTCCATCTCTTCAGTTTGGCTCTGATGTGATAATGCCCTCAACGCATGCTCGGAATATTGGTGTTATATGTTATAAAAATAAGGAAATACATCTCTTTGAAAACGACTGAAACTCTTGTCCCTGCGTTCATATCCTCCAAACTTGACAATTGTAACTCTCTGCTCTTTGGATTACCCAACAAACTTCTTGATAAATTACAATCTGTACAGAATGCTGCTGCCAGAATCATCACTCTTTCCAATAAACATGACCACATTACACCTGTCCTTGTTAATCTGCACTGGCTACCAATCGAATCTAGAATTAAATATAAAATCCTATTACTTACCTTCAAAGCTCTTCATGGTCTATCTCCTAATTATATCCAAGAACTTATTTCAGTGTATAAACCCAAACGTAATCTTCGTTCTTCATCACAAGTTCTTCTATCAACACAGTTGTATAATCTTAAATCTTATGGCCATCGCTCCTTCTCTGTAGCTGCACCTGAACTCTGGAACTCACTGCCAATATCTCTCCGTAATGTATCAAGTCTGGCCTCTTTTAAAACTGAACTAAAAACTTACCTTTTCAAATTTGCTTATTCTTTGTAATTGTCTTTTGTTACCAATATTATTATAGTACTCTTTATTAGCGCTTAGAACAGATTTGTATTTGCGCTTTATAAATACATTATTATTATTATTATTATTATTATTATTATGTGAAAGCTAAGTCATTTTATACATAGTATTTACATACCTATGTAGAAACTATGTACTGAATTAACATAGTTATAAAATAGCTATTTTTTGCTATTCATTGAAACATAGGTTATACATAGGCACTATTTATCTACTATGTGCCTTTTCACTTAAATCTAAATGGCTATTTTTTTACTATTCATTGAAACATAGGTTATACATAGGCACTATTTATTTACTATGCGCCTTTTCACTTAAATCTAAATGGCTATGTTTTTACTATTCACTGAAACATAGGTTATGCATAGGTACTATTTATTTACTATGTACCTTTTCACCTATAGCCTGACATTTAATTGTTTTGGATTGAAGTATAGAGATTCAACTCAAAAATAGCCTTTACACATCTACCAAACGATAAAGCTTTCTTGGTTTCTACTATAACGCTTCAATGAATGGATTTCACGATTGCTAGCTGAGAAAAAGCTTTGATCCAGCAAAATTTTGTGCAAAAATGTGTCCTGTTTGTTGCAAAAATTGTATAGCAATTGAAAGTCTTGAAAACTTAGGTGAATGACGATTTTTGTTTGAGAAAAATGTCAAAACTTTTGCTCACCATGCTTGTCTCTTGAAACGTGACTTTAAATGAATCTGCAGGCTCACTGACCAGCGGATATTCCATAAGTATCCAATGAAAACAAAGTATTCAATCACGTGATAGCATTCAAATGGTTTTGGCGGTCATTCAGTCGTGAAAATCAACAAACGTTCTAACTGCGTAAATGTCGCCAATATTATGACTTTTACTGCCATGAAATGGAGCAGGAAAATGCACTTATTGCTGTAAATGTTAGCCATTGTTTAGGAGAAGAATAAGGCTTTGGAGAAGTAGAAGTTTGACCCGTTGTTGGGGCATTGAAATCGACCAATTTTTACTCATAACCGGAATGTTACGAAGAAGAATCAAGTCACAATTTTCAAAATTAATAGCCGGTAAGTTCTTAATTAATTGCTTTTTATGCCAGTGAAACCTTGAAGTATTTATAAATTTCATTTCTATGAATTTTATAGTAGCTTCTATTGCTCAAATTTGATTATAAACAGGTCACAAAAAGTTTAACTTCAGCTAGAACACAACTCACAGATCCGCTACTTTAAATTAAATCCTGCTGCTTTTGCTGATATTATCAGCTAAATAACTTTAAATGACCCACCACAATTCTTTTTGTTCATTCTTTGAAACATTGAAATAATTATGATTTCTCTTTATAGATGTTATGAACAAGATGTATTACAAAAGTAAGAGATAATTTATGACAAGAGAATGTGTTTAAAGTATTTAACTTGGATCACTGACTTAATTAAATGAATTCTCACATGTGTGCAAGGATAATGGACTAGATCACTGGCCAACAGATAAGTGATAACACATAACTTACTTGAACTTTTCTTCTGAAATTAATTAAAGTATTTGTAGTTTATCTATTTGGTAACATGCTAAAACTTCAGGAGGGAGATCATTGTTGTATATCATACTTTTTTAGCTCCCTCAGCAATGCTTAAACTACTATTTGTTGGCTAAGATAAATAAGGTACTGTCCCATTGTAACAGCGAATTGTTTCGTGTATGTTTAAGTAACTCTGTTTGTATTGTGCGCGTGTCGTATTGTGTGTGTTATGTGGGTATTCCCTCGGGGTTGGGTATATAAGGGTCTGGTCGAGGTCGGGAGTGTGGATTTCTTGGGGCTGGCTAAAACAGTCTAGATGAGCGTTTGATAGTACTCTTTGCTAGTAAGCAAACGAAAGGACAAGACCGCCCGAATATACAGTTACATATAGTTATACATAGTTATCACACAAGAGAGTAAAATCTTTTGTTACATTTGGCGCCCAACGTGGGGCAGTCTAACGTCTTACTCATCGAAACGTGATTCATACAGCCAAGATTCTTCAGTTTGTACTTCTGTGAAACCAGTAGCTTGAGTGGAATCTACATTCAAATAGGAACTGAGCGTTTCAAGGTGAAGTACCATAAGAATTCTCAAATTAAACTTTTGAGAAAGAAGCCAAGTTGTCGTCATCTTGGTGTAATTAAGTTATTCTCGTTTGGCTTTGAAGACTCGTGTGTCAACGCGTAAAGTTGAAAGATACTCTGTATTACTGCTTCATTTTCAAATCACTGGAACCGTACGCAGGAACTTGTGTTTGTGAATCGACTTAAAAGGAAATTGGATAACGACTGGAGATACTTTTTGCAATATTATTTCTGGTTCGTGGATATCGCTACCGTGACTTGGAAAGTTGTACGAAGCTACGTTTTGTATCGCAACTTGGAAAAATTGTCTCACAAGCCTCACAAGCGTTTAAGATCTCGAAGAAGAGTGACTACGGATTTACAGCTAAGTGTACAAGAACTAATAGTTTCAAGTTCTAAAAAAATTGCAAAGTTTATACAACATCTTTATTTAATAGCTGTATTCAATATTACGCTATATTATTTATCAAGTGTTTCATTTTATCAATTTACATCTTGGAGTCATTATATTTATATTATATTTGTTATATATTTCATAGTATTACGCGTGGAAGAAGTTTATGTATTTTGTTTGCTATCTACGTAAATTTTGTTCATTCGCAAGGAATAATTCTGTACGACAAAACTGATCTAAATTTGCATATTATCAAGGAACGTTACTTAGATAATACAATACTAAGTAAGTGGCTATTCAATTTAAGAAACCTCCAGAGACCGGAAAGAACAAGGGACAATAGTTCTAGCGTTATTATCACATTCTGTATTGTAAGAGCCCTTCATTTGTTAGTTAATATTTTTGGAGGCGCATTGTTGATTTCGTACGCTTACTTAGCACGTGTAGGGGTGTGTTTGGGGAGGTTTGCCGCCACCAGGTCCCTCTCCTCGTGCGTCGACCGCGCTCTTATTTCATCTTTGGGACGGTCGGGGTTTTTTTTGTTGTTGTTAGTATTCCTTGGCAATTTATTTATTTTTGTTTTTGTTTTACGGGATATTTCTTTTGCCTTGTTAGTGTCATATATTTTGTTTGTCTCATTGTTTGTCATTAGCATTGACATTGAGTCAGTTGAGTGTGTTGAGTGAACGATTTTCCTAGACATGGCTCATTCATGGCATGGACGACTTGATGATGATGAGGAAGTAGATAAGATCGCGGACGCTGTGATGACGCTACATAGGTCGGGACTTTTCAAAGTTTCACCTGTCGACAACACAGATGATGGTTCCGATGGAGGCGAAGACCAGAAATTGCTGAATATTGATGGCGTATTCCGACCTCCTGGGGGTAGTGACTTTGTCACGGATAGAAGGGCGCACGTGCGACGTCAGATTGCTGTTAACTTTGGCCACTCCAAAGCTAGTACCTCACCACTACTGCCACCTTCCAGCTTTACAGCCAACAAGAATTCGGGTCTGCGCACTTCAACGCCTGCTCGCACATCATCTACTAGACCCGTTACGAATGCTAATCCAAACATGAGAGACCTCACAAGTATTCCATGGCCTTTTTCAAACGCTCAGCCTGTCAATCAGTTACAGCCTTTCAACCCGTCAGAACCGCCTAGTGCCGAAACTGTTTCAATGTTTGGTCGAGTGCCCCGTATTTCAACCTTTTCGGGAAGTTCTTCAAAAGCAGATACCTCGTTTGAAGCTTGGAAGTTCGAGGTGAGATGTCTCATGAATGAAAATTCCTGCAATAGAGATCTTCTCCTGCAAGGCGTCAGGAAATCCCTCAGGGGGGAGGCAGGTACCCTGTGAATGCACCTGGGAGAAAATGCATCTATTGAAGATATACTTCGCAAACTTGAGGGTGTGTATGGAATCGTAGAAAGTGGGACTACCCTACTCCAACAATTTTATAATGCCAAACAGGAAAGTGGTGAGTCGGTAGCAGAATATGGTTGCAGATTAGAGGAAATTGTGAATCGAGCCATTTCTAGGGGTGCTGTAGCAAAAGAGCAAGCAAATGAGATGCTGAGAAGTAAGATGTGGACGGGGTTGGGAGATGAGAGGGTAAGGAATGCCACTAGGTACAAGTATGACATGACCCTTGATTTTGACGCACTGAGAGCTGAGCTTAGAGCAATGGAGCAGGAAATCAAAGAGCTAGATCGTGTACAGAACAAGAACTCAATACAGCAGCGAACTTCGCATATGCCACAAGTGAGGGGTGAGAATATTGGTGAACAAACAAAGAAGTCTCTCGACGAGTTGAAGCAGAAGGGTAAAGGTTCTTGAGGAAAAGGTTGCTCGACAGCCGGATACAACTAAGTTGCTAAACAGAATCCTTGAAAAGGTTGAGAAGCTGGAAAAAGACGATCAGAAGTCTAACCGTGAAAGTGAAAACAACAAACCAAAAGCCGTCGAAAACAAGTCGTCAAACTCCAAGGGGCCTCTGGCGAGGGACGTTCAGAGAGCCCAAGGGCCAGCGAGGCAGTAAATCCCATTCCAGAGTTGGTAGGAGACGTTAATGTAAGTATGTGTTATGTTGATGATGTGCCTTGTTTATCTTTAGTTGATACAGGATCTCAAATAAGCACCGTAAGCGAGGGGTTCCGGGAAGAGTATCTGGATGGTTGTCCTATAAGAGAACTGGATGATATCTTAAGTATAGAGGGTGCTGGTGGACAAAACGTACCGATTTTAGGATACATTGAGGCTGATATCTCTTTTCCTGAACAAACATGTGGAAGTCAGCGACGAGTTCCCACCCTGTTGCTTGTGGTCCACAACACATCTTTTAACAAACAGGTGCCGATAGTGATTGGAACCAATGTCATAAGAAAATGCAAAGAAGACTGCATTGAGGACTTTGGTAGTTGTTTTATGCAGAAAGTTAAACCCGATTTAGCATGGAGATCAGCGTATCAGTACTTGAGTTATGCAAGACGTAAGTAAGATCTTTAAAGGAACCAAGCTTAAGACACAATCATCAGCGCCAGTGACTGTCCATCCTAATGAAACGATTGTTTTGTGGTCAGCGGTACAGACGCGGAAGATTGGTGGTACTGTAACTGCACTAATTGAGTACTCGGATAGTGTTCCCTCTGCTCTACAAATCGTGCCTGCCGTGGTAAATGTCAAAATGGATGGTAGCAAGAGTTTTATACCAATCAAGGTTCATAATGGTTCCACAGCTAATGTAACACTTGCCCCAGGTACTGCACTTTGTTCTTTGCAGCAGGTAAGTATAGTGGACAGTATGGACACCACGGAAGAATCTGAAGTTTCCAGTCAGCCTTCTTCATTAGTAGTCGACTTTGATAAGACAAGAATGGATCACGAGCAAGTAGAGGCCGCAAGAGAGACGCTGGAAAGATGGAATCACATCTTCTCACAGGGACCAAATGACCTAGGTTGTACCGCTTCTGTCAAACATCGCATTCGGCTTCAAGATGAAATCCCATTCAAGCAAAGACACAGACGGATCCCTCCTTCCCAATATGACGAAGTTAGGCAACATCTCAAAGACATGCTTGACAGCGGGGTGATCAGAGAATCGCACAGTCCTTATAGTTCGCCTGTTGTGTTGGTAAGAAAAAAAGACGGATCTTTGCGCTTTTGCATTGATTTTCGGAAGCTGAACTCCAAGACAGTCAAAGACGCCTATGCCTTGCCGAGAATGGAAGAAGCTTTGGAGACGATGGCAGGATGTTCCTGGTTTTCTACGCTGGACCTCAAAAGTGGCTATTGGCAGATCGAAATTGACGAGGCTGATAAGGCTAAGACAGCTTTTACTGTCGGACCTTTGGGTTTTTTTGAGTGTAACCGCATGGCATTCGGACTTACCAATGCGCCAGCGACCTTCCAAAGACTTATGGAACACTGTATGGCCGATCTTAACTTTAACAAGTGCATCGTTTACATTGACGACATAATCATCTATGCAAGAACCTTCGAGGAGCACTTAGAACGTCTAGAAGCAGTGTTCGCGAGACTTGAGAAGTATGGATTAAAGTTGAAATCTTCGAAATGCTCGTTCTTCAAGGAAAGAGTCAAATATCTTGGACACGTCATCTCACAGGAAGGTATTGAAACCGACCCAGAGAAGGTTAGTGCAATTAGAGACTGGCCGGTACCACAAAATCTGGACCAGCTCAGAACGTTCCTTGGTTTTTGTGGCTACTATAGAAAGTTTGTCCCGGCATTCTCAAAACTCGTCAAACCTTTAAATGATCTAGTGACAAGCTTGCTTGGAAAGCCTGGGAAGGGTAAGAGGCAGCTCAAGACCGAAGATTGGGTATGGTCGGACGATTGCCAGTCTGCATTTGATGGTGTTGTTCAGATATTGTCATCTCCAACAGTACTCTCTTATCCGGATTTCAAATCGCCATTTATCGTCAATACGGATGCTAGTCACGACGGATTAGGAGCAACGTTGAGTCAAATTCAAGAAGGCGTGGAAAAGGTAATATGTTATGCAAGCAGGGCTCTGAGAAAAGCTGAAAAGAATTACCCCGCGCATAAATTGGAATTTCTAGCCTTAAAATGGGCTATTGTCGACAAATTTCATGACTATCTTTATGGGCATCGTTTTACAGTGAGAACCGATAACAATCCTCTTACGTATGTGACGACAACTGCACGACTGGACGCAACCGGTCATCGTTGGCTTGCGTCCTTGGCTGCTTATGATTTTGACATAGTTTATCGCTCTGGAAAGAAGAACCAAGATGCCGATGCTTTGTCTCGCCGACCTCATGAAGTAGAAACCGAAGAAGAGCGTACCATCACAAGACAGGAAATGGCTGCAATGTCAAATGGTATCATCACAAGAGACAACACGAATCAACCCTCATTAATAGAGAGCTTCTGTATGAGCGAAGTTGGTGTCAACATGGCAATGGGAATTTGTACTGAAGGTGCAACATCAAATTTACCCTCTCTCACTATCGACGAGCTCAGATTACACCAAGAAAGTGATCCAATATTAGCAAGAGTTATTCAACTTTTGAAGAGTACAAGGGTGACAAGACGCGCTGATTTGATGAGAGAAGAAAAAAGTGTGCGAGACTACCTTAGAGAATTTGAACGACTGCGTCTAGTCGATGGGGTCTTGCATCGCGAGCGTGGTGAAGGTGATCAAGTAACGACTCAGTTGGTGATACCAGAAGCTTTAAAAGTAAAGGCGTTCCAAGGAATTCACGACAATATGGGGCATTTTGGAATTGAAAGGACATTGGCCTTGGCCCGTTCCAGGTTCTTTTGGCCAAGAATGACAAAAGAGCTGACACAAATGGTCAGAACCTGTAAGCGATGTGTACTAAGAAAATCTCCTCAACCCCACAAAGTTGCACCATTGGTACCAATCGTTTCCACATCTCCAATGGAATTAGTATGCATCGATTATCTGAAACTTGAAAGATCTGCAGGTGGCTACGAAAATGTTCTGGTTATTACAGACCATTTCACCCGTTACGCTCAAGCGTTTCCAACTCTTAATCAGACCGCTAAAACAACTGCTCGCGTTTTGTTTGAGAAGTTCATTGTGCACTACGGCTTTCCGGAGAGGTTGCACAGCGACCAGGGGAGGAACTTTGAATCCCAGATAATCCAACAACTCTGTAATCTGGCTGGTGTGGAAAAGTCACGTACGACCCCATATTATCCAAGTGGGAATGGTATGTGTGAGCGGTTTAACCGCACACTGCTGCATATGCTTGGTACTTTGCCTGAGAAAGACAAGAAAAACTGGAAAGACGCTATTGCACCTGTGGTCCACGCATACAATGCTACAAGACATGAATCGACGGGGTTTTCGCCTTTCTACTTAATGTTCGGAAGAGAGCCTAGACTCGCCATTGATGTTTACTTGGGTCTTACGCCTAATAATCGCACGAAGGTAGGGAGTTCATCAAAGTTTGTAGCGGATTTGAAGCGAAGACTTAGCCAGGCATATGAAATTGCCCAGAGGAATTCAAGGATGGCATCAAAACGACACAAGAATATCTATGACCGAAGACCAATGGTATCTAGTCTTAAGAAGGGCGATAGAGTTTTATTGAGGAACCTGACCCCAAGTGGCAAGCTTGACAATTTCTGGGAGAAGGATACGTATGTGGTTACGTCTAAGCCCAATAATGATTTACCAGTGTTTGAGATCCAAAGAGAAAATGGACAGGGTCGTAAGAGGATGATCCACCGAAATCATTTGTTGCCATGCCCCTTCCCTCCTGACAGCACAACCCAGGATGTGTCGGATGTGTCACAAGAAAGCAGCACTTCCATACAAGTTCCCAGAAGATCAGGTCGTGTTCGGAACAGACCAAGATGGATGAAGGACTTCACCACTTAAAAAAAAGAAAAAAAAGGGAAACGTGTAACAGCGAATTGTTTCGTGTATGTTTAAGTAACTCTGTTTGTATTGTGCGCGTGTCGTATTGTGTGTGTTATGTGGGTATTCCCTCGGGGTTGGGTATATAAGGGTCTGGTCGAGGTCGGGAGTGTGGATTTCTTGGGGCTGGCTAAAACAGTCTAGATGAGCGTTTGATAGTACTCTTTGCTAGTAAGCAAACGAAAGGACAAGACCGCCCGAATATACAGTTACATATAGTTATACATAGTTATCACACAAGAGAGTAAAATCTTTTGTTACACCATCATATCTCACTAAGTTAATGTTCATTCACTTTTTATATAAATTGTTTTGTGTTATTTTTATTCTTGATATTAAAAGTCATTTAGTGACTCTGATTGATTTTATTTATATATTTCACTTAATTCCAATTAACTTAGTTAGATATGGTGGGACAGTACCTGATATTACTTTTGAAGAAAAATATGTAAGAATTCTTAAGAATTCCTAAGAATTCTAAGCTTTTAAAGCATAATTCTTAAGAGTTCTTAGGAACTCCTTGAAATTTTTATTCTTTTTCTAAGCTTTTTTTTATTTTAATTTGAAAATTCGCCTAGGGATTCTTAAGAATTCCCACATTTCTTTGTGCCAATTACTGCGAAAAGTCACACCTTCATTCTTAAGAATTCTATTCTATTCTATTTATGAACTATGTGATTCCTATTTAATACCTATTATTATTACGCCTGTTATCATCCTATGTAATATCTATGTAATACCTATTTAATCTGTATGTTAAGTTCATTGACTTTCAAGGAAAGTGCATAGTTTTTACATAGACTATGTATTTGTTCCAAAAAGTTAGTAAAAAAATAGGGTAAACATAGAGTTATTATAGGAATGTAATAGGTTTGACATAGATTTGGCATATGTGCCTATGTAAAATCTATTTTAAAGCTATGTTTAATTTATTTTATGAACTATGCGATTCATATTTAATACCTATGTATTGCCTATTATCAACCTATGTAATATCTATTTAATACTTATGTAATCTATATGTAATGCTCATTCATAATCAAGGAAAATAAAATAGTCTTTACATAGACTATGTATTTGTTCCAAAAAGTTAGTAAAAAAATAGGGTAAACATAGAGTTATTATAGAAAAGTAATAGGTTTGACATAGATTTGACATAGTAAACTCACATAGCAAAAACATACATCTCACATAGCAAAAAAATAGCATTGAAACATAGTATTTACATAGAAAAAAAATAGTATCTGATTCAGCAAGGGAGGGCTTTTCAAGGATTTCAAGGAGTAGCACGAACCCTGAAAAGATGAAACAGACAGAATTTCCCATACACCATTTGATATGAGTATGTTGATTGCCAATGATTACGTGAGTTTCTTGAAAAATGATGGAAACAGTCACCAACATGCCAACTCAACAAACAAATCCTTGGGCCCAAAAGGCCCAAAAGTAAAACGGCTTCAACAGCGAAATTGGTTGGCATATAGTTCTCACCCTACGTATATTGGGTGCTGGTGTTTGTTCTGTCTTTTGTTTTTGTCCCAAGTAGAGAAGCTGCCTTTGGGATCTTTTGTAAAGTTTCCTTTCAAGAAATATAAGAATGCAAGGGAAAAACTTGATAAACATGAATTGGCAGAGTATCATAAGAAAGCACAAGAGCGTGGTCTTTGTATACGATTACAGATAAAAGACGTTTCTCATGTACGTATTCAACTTGATGATGTAGCAATGAAAAATAAAGGAAAGAATGAAGCTATTTTGCCACATATTGTTGACGTAGTTCGTTCATGCACTACCCAACAAATTCCATTGCGTGGTCACAGGGATGACAACATAAACTTTGCGGAAGAGCCAACACAAAACGAAGGAAATTTTATTGCAATATTTAGTTATTAGCGTCTGTTAGCTAACAGCAACACAGATCTAAAATCATCTTGAACAGGGTCCGCAAAATGCACGTTATACAAGTAAAACTATCCAAAATGAAATCATTGCAGTAATGGCGGATTTAATTCGTGACAATTTTCAATGTCTCACAAGATGTCCTCACTATTCTATAATTGCTGACAAAACTACATCGCATGGCCGATGAACTTGTCTGTGTGTATCAGAATTATTGACTTTGTTACCGATCCATCTAAACCAGAAAAACGCAAGGTTCTTTTAAACTTATGTGATCTACCCAAGGGCACTAGAACCCTGAAATTGAGTTTATTATTAAAGCTACAATCATTGATAATAAACAAAGTTTTACTTAGCTCAAATGTCGCCTGCTATGTAGTAATTATAGTAATATTTTGCTGCTTATAAGCCTTCAATTGCTTTCTTTTTTACCGCTCAATGATCCAACGAACAGTTTACTACGATTGTTCACCGCTGTACCACCTCTACCAGCCAACGCCGTCGCAACAGTTGTTATTGATTAACTGATAAATTGAACTAAGTCGCCTCTTTACACCAAAAGGGTTAGGGGTAGGAAACAACTAGCGGCTCCTTTGACCATTCGTCTGCCTGGATAATTGGATTAAGTTGGCAGTACCTAGGGCAATTTGTTTACTCAACGATGACAGACTAACCTGCGTCGGTTGAGTAATCGTATGTCGAAGTTGGTTTGGCAAAATGTCAGGATTTGAAAAACGATCCCGTCGCGATGACAGATCATGCTCTGTTTTGAAACGGGTTTATTAGTTGTCCTGTAACGGGCTCCATAAATAAAACTGACAGCTATTACTATGACTATTTGATATACCAGGGAGAGGAGAACATCTTCAAAACCACCACCAATAGTGCTCTTTCTCTGGAGACCATCAAGTCTGGCACTCTCAATGATCCCACCCTTGGAGGAGCAAATTTGGGGTACCTCGGTATTGGTAGTTGACAGTAATAGATTACTTGCTGTTATTAAATTAAAATGCCTACTAGAGTTTTGTACAGTTTTTTGTACGTTGATCGGATTTTGACGGAATAGAGCAATGAATGACAGAGATGGTTACAGCAGGACAAAAACAAACTCGGTTTGCGCTCAGTGTTGAATATATTTGAATCCTAAATTCCCCCCCCCCCCCCTTCTGGAAAATTATTGGATCCGCCCCTGTATTTCCTTTTAACAATTTTTTTTTCTCACCTCTAATCGTGATGCCATCCACAAAGCTAAAGAAGCTCACTATATAATCACGCTTGCTAATTCACTTGAACCTAATGGACTTAATAAATGCGATGAGACGTTTTAGTTTTATTTCCATTCATTTTATACATATGCTCTTTTAAGTATTACCATTTCTTATCTTTACTGTAATTTCTGTCTATTTGCCGCATTTGTAAACTTGTATATCTATTTCCGGTTACGTCACTTCCTATATCCATATCTTTTATATACATTTACTGATTCCAATTGTAATCCTTTTAAGCCTGATGAAGACTAGTATTGGTTAGTCGAAAATTCATTGTTTCTTCAAGTTTCTCGACTATCTTCAATATATGTATTCAATTAGATCTTCTAATAGATCCGTCATATACCAACACTTTGTGGTACGTGGTTGTTTTCGACACAAGTCTATATATATATTTTTAACAAATTTACTCTCCTCTATTTGCACAACCTTTCCTTCCCCACCAAGTTTTTCACTTTGCGACTGAGTGTCACTTCGCACGTCTCTCTTCAAAACATATCCCAATTCCACCGCAGTAGTAGGATTAATCTTCAACTGTTCCTTGATTTGTACTTGTTCAAGGCCTACACACCACCAATACGTAAATTTTACTATTTCTTCCAAAGTCATGTTACTCTTCTCAAACCAGCTACCTTTCCTGATACTAATTACAACAATCTAACGGTCAACCAATCACCAATCACTGAATGAAATGCACTATATAGACTGTCGCAGGCATCGTGCACTTTGTCAGATCTTTAAGTAACTACTTGATCGACTCGTCTTTTGACACTATCATAATGTCAAATCCTATTTCACGACTTTCTAGACAAAATGAATCAACATGGGCTTCCTTTTATTGACGTGTAGCAAGCATTCCATTTGACTGCTCGTCATTGTTTCCAAGTTCAGTCTATGGCTTTCTAAAGAACAAAGCCAACTCCATGGGAAGTTTACTAGGATACCTAGTTCCGGCTCTTCTGATGTCTACTTGATGATTGGCAATCATCTCCAGCCATTGAACATGTACACCATATTTCTTGGCTACCCAGGCACTGGAATATCACCAGCGGTTGAGACGATGCTCCAAAGTCTGAAAAACCTTGAGTGCATCAATGCCGACACCTTAATTAGCAGCACTACATCATCCGGCCTTATTAAGATCTTGTCCAAGCAGCTATAAAGCCTTTCTTGCATCACCCGAGATATATGACATCCTCAATAAGATCTTGAAGAACGATGAGGACAGTGCAACAGGCAATATTCAATTGCTTTGTAAACTGTGGAGCGGAGAAGGTTCAGCCTACCACTTTGCAACTGAATCGACCAGGGACATAAACCAGAATACTCCCTTCTCAATACTTGGAGCTACACATCATCCGGCCTTATTAAGATCTTGTCCAAGCAGCTATAAAGCCTTTCTTGCATCACCCGAGATATATGACATCCTCAATAAGATCTTGAAGAACGATGAGGACAGTGCAACAGGCAATATTCAATTGCTTTGTAAACTGTGGAGCGGAGAAGGTTCAGCCTACCACTTTGCAACTGAATCGACCAGGGACATAAACCAGAATACTCCCTTCTCAATACTTGGAGCTACACAAGTGCAAAATGCTGCCACTATAGTATATCGCATGGACAAAGGACACGGTCTACTCGACTGCTTTCTCATAACGATTCCATTAGTGTTAAAGCCTACGCCCAAAGAAGAAGAAGAGAGCCTCTCTCAATTGAAAGATCTTCACTTGAAGGAGTTTGATTGTCTCTTTCAAGAGATTGAAAAACATGTCATGGAAGTAAACACCACAATCAGAGCTGGTGAAGTACCCCCAAAATCTAAAGCCTACGATTTAGTGGCAAGAATATGTGCCCATTCAAGTCGTTACCGAGTGCATATCATCATTATTAGAAGCTACTAATGGAGCTAATGGAACTAATCACAGAACATACATTAAGTCAATGGCATACGTCGACTTTTTACATTCCCAGAAGGAAATGCTCACTGGCTTCCTGCAATCAATTGTTGAGCGTTCAACAGACTCAACTCGCTTTCTTCACAGTCTACAGAAACAAGAGTTTGACAAGATCGCCGAGGATTCTAAAGCATTGGCCAGCTTGTAGGTGTAAGAGTGGCACGCTGTGCCAACAAAGTCAACATCTTCATCAAGAAGAAAACCGAGGAGATTGAATGGCAGTGCGTTACCATCTGCAGCCGTGAAGTATACACTGCACAATTGCAAGAATCCATCAACGTTCTGAAAACCATCAACATGCAAAGAGCTTTGGCAGATTCATCCCTTTTCGACATGTAAAAACTATTACAACTATTAACATTGTATTTACAAAGGACATTCTCTAGTATTTTGCAAACATATTAAGAAATGTATGTGCCATTTTGCGTAACAAAACCTTTTTGTCTAAAGGACCATAAAAGGAGCAATAAATTAGCACTTATTATGGCAATCAATTTTGAGCGGGAGTTTTGAATTTTTTTACAATTTTTCTCATTTATGTGCCAATCGTAATTGGAAAACACAATGCGATGAGCCATAGCTTATCACCTGGGGGAGAGGGACATGTCAGCCTTTACGAATCAGCTATCACATGGGGGAGGGGGACATGACGACGTAAAATACAACTTATGTATGCAATAATCTGGCCTTGTAATATAAGTTAATTTTGGTTTTAGTTACAGTGTACCAAAATTTATCCATAACTTTACATTTCTTACTAGCTCATTTTGCATGCTATACTGACTAAACAATTATGAATTATGAATTATGAAACAAATTTAAGACTATCTTTAGCTATGGATGAAATTCTTGTTGCCACGCTTTGAGAAATCTGCTCAGTGATTATGTAACTAATTAAATATATATTCTCTATTGTTCAGAGTGACACTTTTCACCACACCTGCAGAAGGTGTCTTATTCAAAATAACTTAATTATGAACCATCTGCATTGTAGTTAAGGGGAATTTCATTTTAAGAACGCCAGTTAGATTCATACATCCAATCATTCAATGCTGTAGCTTGGCAACTTGTGACATTCATACTGTTATCATGTTTTCAAATTGTCCATTTGAGATTCAAATCTGATTGGTATTTTGCAAAAAGAGCTAGAGCATACAAAATCATGGTCTGCTCAAGTTTTGTTAGAATACCATAACTTACATTATGCTGCTGATCAAAAGATTGCAAAGCTTAAACTTCAGTTATCTAAAGCTGAACAGCACATATAAGAACTCAAGTGTCCTTTGGTTCTAAATAATTCAAAAACTTCTATTTGGACTATGACATTGAATGGCAGGTGTCGTCGAAAAGCTAAAATTGGTCAGTTTGTAAAGCAGGGCCTGAAGACACTTCCCGAGGAATTTCAGCCAGTTGAGGTAACTTTAGGAACTTGTTTTTTGTATAACGTTTCAGTAAGGTTGTATATATATTGTTGTAAGAAGCATCAGATCACAAACAGTAAACTGACCTTGCAATGACATATCATTGCTCTGGCCTTTTAGATACTCGTAAGAACTGACGGCCGAGATCTACTGATTCCTTTGCAAGCTACTGGCGAGGTCCTTGTCAACGAAGATGAAGATAACATTCATAGCACAAGAAAGGTATCACAATCTAAGGGATAGTATTGGAAGATCCAGCCAAAAGCGCAATACCTTCTATTGCCACCCTCAAAACTGAAAGAAAAAAGCAAAATGGAGAGATACCACTGATAAAGATACCACAGGTGAGCTTTATTTGAATTGAGAATCAAATCAAACATCACATTATGAGGAGCCCAGAAAAAAAAAAACATAACGTCTTATTATTGGCAACTTCAAACATACCACTTACTGGCAAGCAACTCCCATTCCCAGCGGTTGTTGATATTTTAACAAAACTTTATCAAGATATTAATTGTTACTATTTCTATTTTTTTGGGAAAATCCTTGAGCCTTGATATAGCCTTGATTGATTGCCTTGTATATTTGATTTGCTTATTTTGTATAGGCCAAGTGTAATGATGGATGCAGAAGATCCCTAACAGATTTACTGCGATATCTGATGTCTGTGCCCTCTGTAGAAGAAGCTGTTCAGAACGTTGCACGTTTTGTGGCAGATGGCAGAAGGACCAGTGCAAAAATAGGCAGCGTCATGGCCGTTATCAGCATCCTTAATGAGAATTGTAACTCTGTTGACTACCAATACACCGTGGCATTGTATAATGGTTAGTCTTTTGATGCCTAAATTATAGCACTGATATTGTGCTACTCTCAACCATGTAGCATATAAACAGTGTTTCGTAATGATGATTAACATTGAATAAGCGATAACTCCATGTTAAAAACACATTATCACTTATTCAATCAATATATATGTATCTTCACCAATTCTATGATTAACATTGTTTTGTAGGAAAGGAAGACTATGATGAACTTGAAAGATGCATGAAAGAAACCTTTCAAGAGATAAGTACTCTGAAGGAAAATGGTATCTTGATTGATGGTGTACATTTTAAAGTAGACTGGCACGCTCATAATCTTATAACTAATTAACAAATAACACAAGATTTGAACTAAAGCAAAATTTTCAGTGATATAATTCCGGCTTGTTTAAAAAAAGTTTGACAGTCTGATTTCTGAATCCGACATTTGTTTTAGAGAAACTAATAAATACGAAGCTTGATAATTTAGATTTTTATATAACTGGATAAGTTAGTCGTAAGATTTTGATGTAGAATAGTGTCATTCTCGTCTCTTGGCTATTTTTCATTCACCACCTTTTTTTTTCCCAGTTTCTTTCATTTTCACTCAATTTTTCTTTTCACTCTTCCTCCCCCTCTCCTTTTTTGTCGAATAATTTTTATCCCCTTACCATTTTTTGCACAAATTTTAACAGGGCTACAGCCCACCGTTGTTTTTCAAATGTTTTTGCTCACGCGTATGTATTTCCCTTCAAATTCCCTGACGTTTCCTTTCCTACCCGGCTTTTACCTTAAGCTCCCTTCCAGTTCGTTTGAGCATTGGCTTTTAGTCTGGAAAATTTTACATGTATCACAACCCTTAGGTCTTCAGATCATTTATACACATCAAAGGTGAACAAAGGTGAGCAAAGGTTAAACACATTTAACCCCTAACTCGCTAAATCCTTTTTCTTTTTTCTTTTTTGTTAGTTGTTATTTCACCTTTTTAGTACACAGTATTGGCTATATTTTGTCCCCACTTTGTTTTACACCTAAGTCGTAAGTCCGGGGTTCATCTTATACCCATTTTTGCTTTCCCCCCACCACTATCACATGCAATTTGCTTGGCAATCACGTGTAAAGTTAAGCTTCAAGTATGAAACAAGTTTGTCATCCACCATAATGACAACAGTTTAATATCTTAACTCCTGATGAGTAATGTTAAACTAGATTTACCAGCCCCACATTCAAATTCATGTATTACTTCAAGTGTGAGCTCATATTATTTATCCAGTCCACTCCTAACCACATTCTTTCATCCCGTCCCCTGCCATTCCTAGCAATAGAGTCCAATTACCCAACTACCTTCATCAATATTTGCTTGATTTTTTGGCAAAAGGTTGTATCTTTTCAAAATCCTTTATTGCTTACCCTTTACACACACAATTTCCTTCCCCTTTCTGTACACTACTGAACTGACCCCTGAATTTATTTGGTTGTCTCCAACTTTGCACTTGTATCATATACCCTATTTTTGTGTCACCCTTTTTGTGTCACCCTTCTGTACACTACTAGTCCATTTGCTTTACTTTCCTTTTTTCTTGCCGTTCATTTTCACCACCACTTTCTTCTTTTTATTTATGTCATTTTTTATTTATCTGCCATTTTTTGAATTTTAAGTGATTTCCTTCTCTTTAACAGGGCCACTTAACATGCAAGAAGAGGAACAAAATACAGGTATGCCATCTGGGTTGGGCGGGGGAGGGGGAAAATGTTTGGGATCAGCCCCACTTACTCCCACCAACACCACCTGCACCACTTCCTCTCCATCACACTCCAGCATCATATATTCCACCTTCACGCCATATTTGGAACCTCTGGAGGTAGATTATAACTTACTGATAGAGACATTAGTCTCTTTGGACACCAACACTGATGACATTGACAAGGACGTCCTCCTTCCCCCAGCTGAGAGACTCCTCAGTGGCCCCACTTCCTCCCTTGTCAACCCACTGCCCCTCCATGGGTCCACCCACCAACACCTCCACCAGCGTCATATCCACTCATATTACCACACCCTTTCATACCATCACCATACCCATCCACACCACCACAGTCCCTCATACTTCGACTACCACACCTATCACCGTTACCACATCCCCTACACCTCCACCACACCCATCCATGTGTTGCACCCCCATATACCTCCACCACTACATCTATTCATGACACTACACCCCCTCATACCACTACCATGTATGGACTACTTGATTCCGGTTCAGATATTACCATGACAGACCCCTCCTTGGCACTTCCATATCCACAGTAAGTGATACCGGAATTCAAGAAAATGAACTGAAGGTTGACTTCAAACTATCGTCTATGGAGGATGCTAGTGACAGAGGATATGTTCTTGTTCGCTCTGCATGGGCAATCGAGGACCTAGCAATTCCATTGAAGCATACCGAGGTTCTTAAGGCTGTTGATCTTAGGCCACACCTGGCACAGGTGCCATTTCCGGAAGTATAAAGAAAGAAGATATCAGTTCTCATTGGTACCAGTGTCCAGGAAGCCTTCGTGCCCTTAGAAGTTAGAAGAGGAAAGCGAGAAGAGCCCTTTGCGATATGATCCTGTATCGACCAATTGCTTCAGGGTCCAAGCTTCATCAATGATTTGTCAGGAGTTTTACTCCGATTCCGAGAGGAACTGTTTGCCTTCACTGCTGATGTGGAGGCGATGTTTTATCAAGTTAAAGTCATTTCCAACAACACGGATGTGCTTAGATTCTTATGGTGGCCTAGTGATAACCTGGACGACTCACCAGAAGAGTACAAAATGTCAGTTCATATCTATCTGCCTTATAAATACCCAAATTCTTTAGAAAATGTTTTGGTTTCTTTTTCCATGGCTCCTCCAAGTCAATACTGCTTAAAATATTTAGATTTTTATATGAAAATGGCAATGAACAATTGCACTTGCCTCTACTGGAAGCCATTTTGTTTATGTGAAGTGGGGAATACCGCTGACTGGTGAACGCGGGCTCAAAATGTCCCTGATTTCTGGCAGCGTTAAAGATGCTGTGTGTATCTAATAGCCCTACCTATTGGGAGTTGTTGTATGCAGTTGTCCAAGCAACAGCTTTCCTCCCAGTCTCAAATACTATTTGAACTTTTTGTTTTTGGATCAAGTTTTGCTGAAACTGAAAGAGGACAAATGCTAGCCTTGATGCATGATTGAATTGGCAACTAATGTGTCAGTGGAAACAAGCACGGCACCATTCAGTAATGCAAATTGATACCCACCTCTCTTCATTTGAGCTGTTTTCTTTGAGCTCTACAAATGCGAAAACGGTAAATTAGGCAATAACATATGTTCTTGATTTGAAATTTGGGATGGTGGCCATACATTTCACAATGTTCCACGATTCCTCCAGTGTCATTACATGATGGGCGTGCAAAGAAAGCGACCGTAAAAAAAGAAAACAATGATATCTCTCGTAAGCCACCGTATATTTTTCAACAACTTTTACATGGTGGAAATTGTTCTGTTTTAAACCATTTGCCTCGCCTTTCCTGTACCTGTTCATAACCCCAAAAATTTGTATGCGCATCAACTTCTGAGTTGTCAAAGTCCGCCTCAGTCACTGAAAATAAATTTTTGAGGCCATCCTAAAAGATTTTAAACCAATTTTGATACATTACATTTCTCACTGTATGTTGTTCATTTTCTAGCTCTTCCAATTTTTTCTTTGCAAATTGAACTCTGCATTCTTCAGAATTGTCATCCCATTCATCCCCCAATTCTTCATCTACCTATGAGTTGAAATGTGGGGATTAAAAACTCGGTATTTTTCTATGGCATTGTGACATTTAGAAATGAAACAGTCATGTTACCTCCCGTTCGTCCACCTCTTCAACAATTTTCTCTGTTTCTCAGGAAAAAAACAATTCTTTCAAACACTGCAAAAAAGCTGAATGAGAAAACGACAAGCTGTGAAATTTTTGTTACCAAGCGGGAAAACTCAAAGTAGTGTATCGTGATGGTACCCACAAACATAGTGGAATAGAATCATTTTGATTGGACAATCTGTAATTTTGCCATGATTTAGTGTGTTGCAATTGGTTGATTGCGATGCCATGTGTGACCGTGACTTCACCTGAACCTATAGGTGACCTGTACTCAAAAATCCTGTTTTAATCTAATATTTCTTTTAAACGTATAAAATGTAAATATGTGGTACTAAATAAAGACATTGTTGAAGACTTTGACTACTTTGCAAATATTGCAACCTATCTGTATTACACTCTCTACAACTATTAAGTTATTTATTAGGTTTGCAGTTATGGATGAAATAAAGTTGCAAGAGCTAAGTGAAATACAAACAGCTTACGATGATGATGATGATAGTGATCATGAATATGAAGAAACTGTTTCTACTAAAAAAGAAAAGACGTAGAAGACGTGCGGGAGAGATCTCTGGACGACAGAGAGCCCTCAAGAAACTGAAAGATAAAAAAATGAGGCCTGGGATTGGCGTTTTCCCCCTCCCTTCGCTCCCACGGTAGTTAAAATAAGGGAGGCTTTGATACACTTTAAAGACGGGGAAAACATCCCCTTTGACAAAGACGCGGCATGACTTTCTGGATAGGCAAGCTTTTTTCTTTGAATGCTCTATTCAACTTTTTGGAGTTAATGTCTTTAATATCCTTAGAAGAGCCCCACACATTTTGCAGCAGGTTCTGTCAGCTGAAGTAAAGATATATTTATCATAATTTGAAAAGACCAACAAGTGGGTACATTAATTGTGAGAGAAATGTGTGATTGTAGTTGAATCAATTTGATCTCAATAAGATCTCTGATTCGAATAATAATTAACCTTTCAATAAGTTAAGTATGTTGACATGACCAGCGATTAGCATAGATCAAGTGTGCAAGCAAAGCAGCTAGACTGCGGAGTCTGAATATGTCAGAAGGAGACAGAATATCAGGGCAAATGAACTTGCCAAACTAAAACTGAATGTGGTACGTAAGTGTACATTAAATTATACAACTAATACTGTAACTGCAGTCGCTCACTGGCAGTTATTGCTAGGGGTTTTTACGGATCGATCTTAGACTTATTCCCTTTGAATCTTTTCTTTTAATCATAAATCAGAGATCAGATCGTAAAACTACAATAATACAAATAGGATAAATTACTGACTATTCTTACAAATAATTACGTGCATACATGCTGTGATCATACAATAATCAGGCTATAAAATGCTATTTTTATCTATAATTATAATACAAGTAAAAATCATACCTTGGGCTTAAAACAAAAAGAAAAAATGTTACTAGTATACACTGTTACATTATTTTATAATGCAATGTCTGCAACACCAAAATTAGTTTGTCCATGCATTTATACATTACAGTGCATTACAAATAAGTATGTACAAATGAAAATATTAAGAAAATTGTTGAAATATCAAAGTCCAGTGTTTTCTGTGTAAAATTCAATGATATAATTTTGAAAAGCATACTCTCAAGGTAGCTGAAGGCATGCATAGTTGAATAAAATCATAAGCAACAAAACACATTTTTGACATGTGTTATGGTTTAATATATTGCTTTTAATTCAATTACAACTTATACATAAAATGTCTTTAAATTTCTTTGTTAACTTTGTAAACAAATTATAGTTTATTTATTTTGCCTAAATTTTGTTAATGTGTCCAGTCTGAATGCCAGCCAGACTTTAACTAGCATGCATGTAACATGCAAATGTATGCATGAAACCAAAATTCTGCATGCATGCATTTGAAGTTACATGGAAATGCATGCATGCACAGATGTATGAAAAATAGCTGCATGAATGCATGTAGGCATGAAAAACAACATGCAGCATGCAGTACTGTTTGGAAGGTTAGTTTTGTACCTGTTCTTCAGTGACGTCTCCACTTTTATCACTGCTATAATCAGAAGACGAACAAATGAGCAGGTTTGTTGACAATCGACTGTAAATGACTATTTATGACTGTATTAAGCTTATTTATTCTGGTCTAATATCTATTTCTTTCTCAGGAAAAATTGTACTTGGTGAAGTGGAAAAATTACAGTGCTTTCGAGAACACATGGGAACCAGAACACCACATTTCACAACTTCTGTTGGAATATTTTAGCAACCCAAGACTTTCACAAAAAGTGGCCGTGAACATGTTGATCTTTTGAGGAGATCTATAATCTCAACTCTTATGATAATGGGCTCGCGCACTTGTGCGCATCTTTCTGCGCACTTTTATTTTGTTAGAGGCGTCATTATATAGTATACTTTCATAAACATATCCAGATCCGATTGAAACAAATAATTTTTAGCAGTGGTTGAAATGATCAAAAATAAAGAAAAAAATTGTTGTCGCCATTTACTCTCTCTTTGTAAAATGTCAAAGTGTTATCCTATTGTCTCTGCCAGTCGCCAACCCCTCTGAAAGAAAGGGAAATTTGTGAAAAAGGACGATACTAGAATCAAAAACTTGAAACAATTCAGTCAAAAAGAAAAACAGGATACTCTGAGCACACAATCCACACAACTAGAAAGCTCAAAATCCGACTGGAACTCGGCGATTATTTACCAAACTAATGAAACCATGCTATGCCCACCTCAGAATGGCTGGGCATACAGTATCGGGCTATATTGATGATAGCTATATTCAAGGGCAAAATTTTAATGATGCTATGAATTCGATCACAGCATGCAAACAACTATTAAGCAGCCTTGGCTTCATAAATCATCCAGAAAAATCTATGAACAGCCCTAGTCAATGTGTGAAGGTTTTAGGGTTTGAAATTGATTCTGTTAATATGACAGTATCATTAACAGAGGTTAAAAAAGCTAAACTTAAAAAACTTTGTCAAGAGATGATTGAAATGTCACAACTGAGTATTAGAGAATTGGCCAAGGTCATAGGGAAAATGGTTTCCAGTTTTCCTGGTGTTGTTTTTGGGCCCCTTTACTATCGACATCTAGAGCTGGCCAAAATCCAATCTCTCAAACATACTTATGGTAATTATGAATTCAATTATGCCCATGTCAAAAGAAATGAAAAGTGATTTAGCATGGTGGATCAACCATATAGAGACTGCTTTTAATGTAATATCTCGAGGTAACCCTGATCTAGTCATCCAACCTGTGCATCCCTGACAGGTTAGGGAGCAGTATGCATGGAGAATTCGGCTCAAGGACAGTTTTTACCATTTGAGGTAGAGCATTATGAGGGCAATATCAATGCCCTTGAATTGTTGGCTATTCAATATGCCATCCAAAGTTTTTTGGTTCACTGTGCCAACAAACACATTTTGATTCAATGTGACAATACAACAGCAGTGTCTTACCTGACTAACATGGGAGGTACCCATTCATTAATATGCAATGAAATTGCCCAAGCCATTTGGAGGCTTTGTATAACTAACCATATTTGGGTCACAACAACCCACATACCAGGCAAGGCTAACATTGAGGCTGATTTCCACTCGCGTCATTTCAATGAACGCACAGAATGGGAACTTGATTCTCAAGTGTTTCAACAGATTAATTCCAAGTTAGGAACCCAAAAATATATATATTTGCAAGTTACCAAAATGCAAAATTACCTTGTTATTATTCATTTAAATCAGACCCCATATCAAGCCATGTGGATGCATTTACTATTAACTGGCATGGACCACATATATTGTTTTCCCCCATTTAGTCTACTGGGGAAATGCTTAAAAGATTGTGCTGGATCAAGCCGAGGCTATTGTTGTGATGCCCAAATGGCCAACACAGACGTACTACAACAAAGCTATGGAAATGCTGATTTGTCCACCACTATTGCTGCCCAGACAAGCAATCTTCTCCACCTCCCCACCAAACCAGACCAACAACATCCTTTACTCCCCAAACTCCAATTGATGGCATGCAGATTATCAGGAAATCGCTCGAAAAGTATGCAATATTTGGAACGTCTGCTGACATCATCTTGGGGTCATGGCGCCAAGGAACTCAAAAACAGTATACCACGTTCATCAATAGATGGGCCATTACTGTGGTCCAAAACAAATTAATTGCTTTTGTCCCACTATAGGGAATGTCATAAATTTTTTGACGGAGTTACTGGAAGACAAACACTTAAGTTATAGTTCATTGAACACTGCTCGAAGTGCTTTGTCTTCGATACTGACTGTAGATAATGTGGCAGTGGGATGCCATCCCTTGGTGGTACGGTTTATGAAAGGAGTACACAACCTGAAACCTCCAATGTCTAGGTATAAAGCCATTTGGGATGTGGGTGTAGTGCTTGAATATTTACGGGATTTATTTCCTCTATCATCATTAAGTTTAAAGGATTTGTCATTCAAATTAGCTATGTTATTAGCTATCACAACTGTGCAGAGACTCCAAACACTTCACTTTTTTAACATTAGTCTCATGAAAGTAGAATCTTCAAGTATCATATTTAGTTTTGACTTGCCTCTCAAACACTCTCAAGTGTTAAGCCTTTAGTGCTAAGAGCATATAAAACAGATGAACGTTTATGTGTATATAAGGTGTTAGTGGAATTTATATAATTGGCATATTATGCGCGCTCTGATTGGTCTAACAACCATGTGAGATTAGAGTACACACACATAGATGGCGTCATCGAATCTTACGCACGCTCTGATTGGTTGGAATGTTTCCATAAATATTATATAAAACAGATAGATTCCATTTTTTCGTGCGTCTGTACTCTAATCAATGCACAGAAGATGTCAAAATGTGGTGAGAACAACAGTCACTACTTTTTTGTTCTCACCACATTTTGACATCATCTGTGCATTGATTAGAGTACAGATGCACAAAAAAATGGAATCTATTTGTTGAATATTGCACAAACTGAGGCATTACGTGGCGATGAAATGCAACTTCTTATCAGTTAGCAAAAGCCCTATAAGAAAGTGTCTCAAAAGAAAAGAACCAGGAATATGCTACAAGGAACTCATAAAATACAAATGCTAAAATACATAAAGAAGTAGACAAAGATGTTGTGAAGATTTCAGACATTCAACACGTAAAAAGAAATTTGGATGGTCAGCTCATAAAGATCAAGCCACAACACAAGGAGCTCACAGAAAAGGTCTCCACCGCCACCAGCCTTGCATGCAGTTTAAGAGCAATACCTGGTCACATCTTCAGCAATCATGACAACTGTGGTACTTGGTGTGGATATGCAAAGGATCCCGTAAATTATAAGCACAAGTTTTCAAAAAGTGGAATGGACCTAAAATGTGAAGACTCGTACAAAGACCTGAGCAAGATATTTGAAAGGTACTTTATGAGTTTACTATTAATAACTCATAATAAGCTCATAATATTTATTTTTACTACGTGTTAACTAAATTTAACTATGTAACTGTAAGGTTAATTTTCTAAATAAACATATCTATCCATCAGGTATGCAGATATGGCACCAAAATTATGTTCCAGGGTATCAAGCCAAAGGAATAAATCATTAAACAACACAATTGGTAGTAAGGCACCCAAAATTCGCCACTATGGAGGCAGTGCATCCAATGACCATCGTGTAGCAGCTGCCGTGTCACAGAAAAATGTGGGATTTGAGTATGTGAGCAAAGTAATGGAAGTTCTAAATCTCTCACCTGGTAGATTCACAGTGAGGCCCTTCTCATGAACAACAAAATAGCATGGAATAGAGAGAAAAACAAGAAACCATCCTCAAAACTTCAACGCATAGTTCGTCGGTCAAATAGAACCCAAGAGACTCAAGAACTGGAAATCAGAGAAGGGACAACCTATCAAACAGGTACATCTATTTGTGAGGAATAGGTTATTGTGATGTACATGTGGGGCTACGTCTCATGGCGTACTTTTTGGTTCTCACCACATTTTGATATCTATCTATTAGAGTACACATGCATGGAAAAATGAAATCTATTTGTTAATCATACCACTATCAAATTATTCAATTCAAGCACAGATTAAATAGGAACCTGTGTTATATGATATTGTATATTTGAACAGGTATAGCAGTGGAAAAAGAAAAATTTGACCTAACTGAAATTCAAGAGGCTGTTTTTCACCCTAAGCTACAGCCCATTGTTGACAAAGTTAGGCAACAAAACATCATTATAATAGATGTGGAAACATCTGGAACAGGTAATATACACAATTGTCATTTCTTTGTATTTTGCAATTAAAATACCTCAGTGTAATGTTTTTCAATTGAAGATGACTGGCCATGCAAGTAATCCTTGACACAATAACTGCACGAAAACTCTTAGGCAAATTATTAAAGCAGAAATGAATAGAATAATTCAAGTCATAAAATACAAAGAAATGTATGGAGAAAATCCATGAGTTGAGTCGATGACGTCACTGACACCTAAAAAGAACGCTAAAAATCTAGTACTTCCCTTTCGAATTCTAAAAAGATATTTTAACTGGTGATCAATAGACCCTTGAAGGTTTATTTCACAAAGTTTCTGCTAAAAAGAATTTCACCGTTTTTTGATCAGAGTAGCACTTTAAAGATTGCTGGGTCTGGATTATGTTACAGCCATCTCAAGTGCGTGTATGAAAGGAGTGGAGAAGCTGAGCTGTCATCGTTACTAAAGAGTAAGATCAGTGGCAGAGAAAGAGTTACCAACAGAGGCAATATCATTGATGCAATTTGTATACATGTTCATAATAAAGAACAGTCAAACTTTAACTGAATATCAAACATAATCTTCAAATACTATATACCATATTTCTAGAAAGGGCGAACTGGTTTCTTTGTACAATATTACTTTAGATCACGCACAAGTTCATGTTTTAATCATATTTCTCGGTGTCAAATGGCAATTATACTCATTTATAATGTTTGTTTGACTAAAGAAATATATCAACAAAGCCAAAAAAACTTCAAAATGTAGTTTATTTGTCCTTTGAACTAAGAAAATCATATGATCAAACGATTAGGTATGTTGTAACTTGTTATAGACTAAGTACAATTGCTTGAATATGACTGAGTTGTACATTTGTAAAACCAGAGTCAAACAATTAAGATGTGTGAATATTGTAAATAAATGAAGAGTAATCTTAATCACACAATGAGATTTTACTGTAAGTTAAAAATAGTAAATTTTGAGAACTAGTACAGAAAATATGAGACATGATCAATAACCATAATCACGATAATAAGTTGTTTATATGAGTTACTTACGTCTAAGCTTGATTACATTTTCGGGACGTATTCCAAGTTTTGCCCTGTGTATTTCATCTTCAAAACAACCTTTCATTCACCACTATGAATTTCACAAGAAGTCTGCAGCATTTTGATTGTAGAATACGGCGTTTCCCATACAAACATGTAGCTAAAACATTCGTACATGGCAGTCGCGATTGGCAGCCATTTTGTGTATGTTCGATGACTCGAGACATGCGCTCAAGCGCGAGAAAACGAATTGGGTTTCCTGTGTGCTTTCCGTTTGTCCGTTTGTCATTTTACGTTGCTTTACAACATATTTTGTAAATGAATACGGTAACCATACAAATTTTTCCAGAATTCGATGTCTTTTAGCTAAAACTAATACATATCAAAAAAAAATCTATCAGTTTGTTTCGGAGAAAATCGTGAAAAATCACCTAGAAAAGACACGACATTTGCATGTAATTTCGACTGTTTTTCAAGTTGGAGAAGTCAAAACGTAGCATTTTTTTCCAAACTCTGTGACAATAAACTGTTTTTAAGAAAGTTTATTTACTCCAGTACCCCTAAAAACCTCTCTTTTTCATATTACATCCACCAGAATTAAACTAGACGTAATACTTTGAGAAGCGTTGTTTTTGTTCTAGACTCAAGGAGTGTGTTGTGTTCAAGCTAACATAGCGCCAATTCTATATCGGTAACCCCCTATTTTTGTTATTGTTATGTTTTGCCCATCTCAAAAACTATCTATATGCAAAATTTCAGGGAAATCTATCGGTTATATTTGCACGAGCCCATTACCTTAAAGGAAAAGCTGTTGTACAAACACTGACTCTGAATTTTTGACATGATGTTTTTAAATATTCTCGAATAAAGAACAAGAATTAGTTTATGGAAAGTGGCTGTTCTTCCATTTAAAAGACTTTTATAAATGTAAATTCCCACAGGAATGGTGCAGCATGTATGATATGCATGGTGATTGTTCGAGGGTTCACTTCCCTGTTAAAATGAGGTTTTTCCTGGGAAAAACTCCCAAAACACACCACTGTAATTGCAACCGTAATGTTCAAGAAAGTGCTTCCATGTTTATTGAGAAGATAAGCCTAAGATTTGCAAAAGTACCAGGTACATGTGTTAAGAATTAGTAATTATAAAAACAGAAACAAGAGAAACATTGCTTTGTTTTTAATAAGAATGACTTTATTACTGTAAAATAAAGTTTAAAAACTTGACATACAATATAGAATTGAAATCCATAAGCATATGAGATAAATGGTGAGTTATAAGTTACAAAATTGCAAAAACTATAAACATCTAGTATACTCCCTTGTCACGCAGCCACCATCTTGGATTGAAGTCGAGGCTGGTCGTGCAAACGTTTGTTATCAAAATGGCGTCATTTGAGTCTGAGTCCAGAGCGTGGTCAAAATCTCTAAAATATTTACCTTTCATGGACCAGGAATTCGTTGATAATTGGCTGAGATTCCGAAGAAAGTGAAAACTCGTGGTTATAGTAATTTTTTCGAAGGATATATATTTGATGTATCAGGTAACAGTGAAACGAGCACTTTGTTTTGGCCCATTTATTGCCTAGTTTACAAGCTATCAAGACCTTAAAACTTGGAAATAATCTTATATGTCTTCACTTATTTTATGATAAGAAAATAGAATCAGTTCTACTTGTGAATGCTTGTCGATAGGCTAATTCTGACTATGCGAAATTTCAGTAAAGAAAGAGCCTTGGGGAGTGAAAGTTTAAGGATCCAAGCTACAGTTCGCACCGTAACACGAAGATCCTTAGCGTCTTCAGGTACGTCTTCCAGGTCCATTAACTAGTAAAACATAAATACTACGTAATTTACAGGTATAATTTATGTCCTTATATCTTTTCTCGACAGATTGAACTCACTAGCACTCCAGATGTCAACTTACAAAGCAGTGAGTGCACTTGTGAAGCCAGGCAAGGGAAGTGCAATCATTGGATTGCTGCATTTATTGGCGCACTACAATAAAATGGAATTTGCCAGTGTTCCACCCTCCATATCCAAAACTTCCCTACCACAGACTTGGCACGTCCCTAACAGATCTGAGGGTTTTAATCCTAGGCCAGTAGGTGAAGTTGTCGTAAAACAAGTCAAGGCCCAAGAAGAAGCAAAGAAGGACAAACCAAAGCGTTTTGATGGCATAAGGTCAACTCTTTACAATCCAGTTGGTGACTCCTTTGGCCGTGATACTGTTGAATCCTTTAGAGAACGATTTAAGCCATTTGAGAAGTTACAATTTAATAGTATCATACCCTCACTTGAGGATCATGAGTCTGCTGAATCGAAATTTGGTGCTGTTGTTAAGGGCTCAGTGCTTTCTTACCAACAAGAAAAGAAAGATAGCAATGGCCCAAGAATCCACATAAATGTTGACAGGCCAAAACCAGAAAGACTACCACTACCATCTGTTGACAACCATTTCTCCACAGTATTCACCCTGAAACACCAGACATTTGTGGAGGGTTTATCTGTGTCTGCATCACAGGCTGCCATCTATGAATCAGAGACACAAATGCAGTCAGACACTAGAAAGTGGTATGAGCTGAGAGAACAGAGACTTTCCTCCAGCAAAGATGTCAACAGTAGAAAAAAGGACTTTGAGACTCTCGCTCAGCGATCAGTAATCAATCCACCCCATCGTTAAACATATCTTCCTAACCCATGCTTCCCTCAACACAGCCTTGTCAATTAACAACTGATCCTTTGTCCCTCTCGATCCTTTGTCCCTCTCTTCCGACATCCCTTCTGCTCATCCTGCAACAATGCTGATACAGCTTCTCAGCCAAAATCCCAGTGAGAAGCTTCCACATCAACGGTAAACATGTTATTGGTCTGTAATTACTTGCCACTGTTCCTTTGGCACGACTCTTCTGAATCAGCACAGTCCTACCTTTCACCATCCAGTCTGGCACCTGCCCTCTAGTCAAACAACCATGTAAACTCTTTGCAATCATCCCATGCAAAGAACTGAGCCTCTTAAACCAAAATCCCCTCACAACATCTGGACCTGGAGCCTTCCAATTAGCCATCTTCCGGATTCCACCTTGGACATCTTTATTCAAACTTCACCTTGCTTCGTCACATCACTCGTCCTATCCCTCACTTCTCTAAACCAACTAGCCTCGTCATTATGCCTCTTCTCCACCGACCAAATCCCACTCCAGAATTCAGTTGCCTCAGTAACATCAGGTGCTTCAGTTGACCCAAAGCCTTTCCATCAAATTCCTTGTACAGCTGACTGATTATTTTTGAACAAATTGTTCTGTCTTGTCTTTGTGCAACTGTCCAGATACCACTGTATCTTGAAGCTTCCCGATTTTATTTTTCCTTTGAGCAAAGTAGCCACAGCTACTGGCCCTTTTGCAACAACCTCATACTTTCTGATCAACCGGTCCATTATCTTCTTACCCATTACATTACCTTTTCTCAACTCTACTCTAGACAAATCCTTTCACCACTCAGCAATGCTCTTCTCAATCCTTCTCTGCCACCTAGGTTTCTTTGTGTCAAACTTCTTCCCTTTCTTCTTCCCAATCAAACCCAACCTATCAGCAACAACAAATTATCCTGTATACAACAGCCTATTAATCTCTGATACATACATCTTGTCTTTCACAAGATTATGCATCAAACCATCAACAATCTGCACCTCCCTCCTCCTATCCAAAGCCTTCAACCCCGGCACCCACTGTCCACTCTTCCCCTTCAAACACTATTCTCATCTTCTCAAGTACCTCCTTTTCCTCGTCACTTGCTATCCTGAGACCATTATCTCCATGAAAAGTAACCAGTCTCTCCATTACCACATTAACTCCTCTTAACCCAACTTTATTCACTTCAACCGTCCTTCCTCTTCCCCTTGTGTCAACTTCACCATTCGCCCAATCCACCTCATCTTCACAGCCACCGACTCCCTCAATCACTCCAGACTTACTTTGGACACAACTCTCAATCTGAAATCCAAGAAACTCATCCTCATCGTCACTTTTACCAAACAAAGCACTCCATTCTGCCTTTCTAACATCTATTAACTCCTGTCCCTCACTGTCCATCATTCTGATCTCATCTTTGATAATCTTCTCATTCTCATCCCTCTCCATCATTGTCAGCAACGCCTTCTCAACACTCTTCAGTTGCGACAGTCTCTCACACTCAATCCTCTTTCGTCCCACAAAGCCTTCACCTTCTTTATATATCCACCTGACCTCTTCCCACCACTTCTAAGAAAACATTCCCACAAAAACTTCCTCTCCTCATGCGTCTACCAATCTTTGCACTTTCCTCTTTTTCCACTCTTGCAAAGTCCAACAACTGAACCTCTTGTCACAAAATCAATGGCCTGCCCCTGATTAGCCTCTAGAAGAGGCCTTTCAAAATGTCTGGCTTGACGCTTCCAAAGAAGCTCTTTCAAGATCATTGGGATTGGAAAAATCAACCCCAGAAATCATCATCATCATCATCATCATCATCATCTTTAAACAGGGAGCCCACTCACGACAAGTGATATTAGTCCGGCAGCCAAACACTGATTTTACACGGAAGCGTGCAGGTGCGTCCATACAACGCTTTTTGCTATTTTATTATCCTATGGGGTGTAGGCTTTAAGAATCTGCTTGATGACACTTTGTCACCCTTGGGCTTCGCAAGATAATTAAGCGTTCTTGTACCCTACTTTATCGGAGTTGGGCTTCCTGTGGTGAATGCTTTTTAAATAGCCTAAATTCTTAGCAAACTTAAATAAAAACCTTGGATTCCTAAAAGTTAAGCAAAGATAAGCTAATCTACAGCAGAAAAACGATTGCTGACATGTTTTTTGCATATTAGTGCCAAGTTTTCGCTTTAAGCTAGTACCTAGGCCCCGCTCATCATTTTTATCCAAGATGGCGTCCTGGGTGGCTTCCTTGTTTGATATGTAAGTATTAACTCTAAAATTTGATTAAAAAAGAACTCACAGTCACAAATAAATTTACATTCTAAGATGCTACAACACTCCACAGGTAATCATATTGGAAATTCATTCAATTATTTCACTTTCAGCTATATTTAGACTTCAGTTCTTCAGTTCTTCGTCAGCCAGTCGAATTCGGTATCAACTTAGTTCCGTGTAGTGTGTTGCTGAGAATTGCTGAGATAAGAAGAAAATGAAATTATTTAACACCTAATGTATATTGAACGTGAGTAAGATATATAAAAGCTTGTTTTATTAATGAACTGTGAAGAAAATTGTATTCAAATGAAGTAAAGAATTGTTCATTTGTGGTTGAAATCATATGTGAGATGTCTGAATATTTAGATTAGTCGTTAAATATTTTTTTAGTGTACAAGACTCCTTACCAATGGAGAACAAGTGCTTCTTTGAGTGGAAATTCAATTGTGATGAGGGAGAGCTTAAAGAGGTGGGCCCGTCTCGTATCAGTACAATAATAAAGTACAGCAAGGAATATCAGGATGAAGTTCATATAGAACTCGAGAAATATCTGAAAGCCAATTCTGAATTAACACTAAAATGTCACAGAAGTTGTGTATCTACGTACACCTCCGCTCAACATTTACAGCGAGCAAAGAAGCGGGAAAATCTGCCTACTGGAACAGCTTCTAAGCCTAAAAAGAGACAACGTCGTTCTGAGCTACCTAGCTTTCAATTTAAAGAGCATTGCATTTTTTGTGGAGAGGTCTGTCAAGTGGAAAGAGACAAGAAACATCCAGATCGTTGGAGGAGGGCAGTATTGTGTAGAACTGCTACAAGACCTGGACAGAAGACGTTCAAGCAGTCAATTCTAGATATTTGCACAGAACGAAATGATGATATGGCACATCGAGTGAGAAGTCGTGTCGAAGGTGCGATAAGTGACTTGCATGAAGCAGATGGAAGGTACCACGTTGACTGCATGACGTGCTTCATGTCACCAAGGTCTGTTGCTGCTGCTGTAAACACTGGTCTGCTGGGAGAAAGTGAGAGTGAAGATCCAGCATTAGATTGTGTAATTACTGAGATGTCAAAAGATATTTCACGAATCTGGAATTCTGTAGAGATATTTCACCTATATCAACAGTATGGGGGAAACGCATTACCACGAAGATCCTTAATTCCAAAAATTAAAGATCACTTCGGAGAGGAGGTTGTTGTCCTTTCTTCCAATGGATTGGCTAGTCTAGTCGTATTCAGGAAAAATGCTTCAAAGGTGCTTAATCTAGTTAATGACAGAGAGGAAGACGAACGTGACATTCTGATTGATAAGATCGCTAACACTATTCGCACTGAAGTTAAGCAGATTGCTGTGGATAAATCTCGATATGATATCAGAATCACCAAGGAAAATATATCCAATTCTGTAAGTGCAACCCTGATGGATCTTCTAGCAAACCTATCATCAAATCTGAATTACACACTACCTGCGCTTCTGATAGGCAACATAATCACCAGCATCCTTTCCAATCATCCCACAAATCTGCAGATAGCCCTTGGAAATTTAATCAGGGACTCAAAATCACTGATAAGTCAGATGTATCAGTTTAGAGTGACTTGTTCCTATGATGAAATACTGCGTTTCAAGAAATCCGCAGCGCTTGCAGCAACCAAAGACATCCAACTTAGTGGAATACATCAAGGAGACCTTGGACTTATACAAGCTGTTGCAGATAATTTTGATGCAGACATATCATCCCAAAATGGGAAGATGACAACACATTCTCTGGCGATGCTCATAGCGCAGCCAAAGAGTGCCACCGATGATAATGAAGACACCTCGGAAATAATCCCTAGAATCTCAAAGGAAGACATGTCTACACCAATCGATTTTGATATTCCAATACAGCGCTACCAAGGACCAAAGAAAGTAGCCATGCCAGATAATTGTTCAAAGAAATGCGTGCTACCTCTCAAAGTTCTTTGTAGCTGTATTATCGCAGAACGAAGAGCCAAGGAACTGGATTTTGTGTTCTTGAGTGAAATAAGCAAGAATAGTAATTGTCCTGAATTCAATGGGTTTAATACGATGGTCACAAGAGAAGAGGGGCAGACTTTGAAACCAAAAACGCAAGCCGTATACCTGCCATTAATTGACATGCCACCGTCTGATCCAGATACAATGATGACAGCCCTTCATGAGGCCAAGCGATTAACCAATGAACGAGGTCAGAAAAAGGTGGTTTTTACGAGTGATCAACAACTGTATAAGGTAGCTGTTGATGTAAAATGGGTCTATCCAAATGAACTCTCCGATGTTATCTTACGTCTCGGAGGAATGCATATGTTAATGAGTTTTGTTGGTGCAATTGGATCACTCATGGAAGGATCTGGCCTCACTGAAATTTTGTCAAGCACGTTTGCTGGAGTTACAAAAATGCTGTCAGGCAAGAAATTCCCACAAAATGTTAGAGCAATGAGGTTCGTTGTTGAGGAGCTGCTGAAAAATGCCATTAATCATGCTGATGTTAAAAACATGGAGGATCTTTTATCACACCTTGACGATGCAGCAAGCAAAAGTAAAACATCAAAGCTGTGGGTGGAGTGTTTTATAAGGCCTGTGTTCATTATGATGCTTTATGTGAGAGCTGAGAGGGAAGGTGATTGGCCACTGCATCTTGTTGCTGTAAAGAAAATGCTACCATACTTTTTTGCTTCGGGCCATGTCAACTATGCGCGATATGGTCTCTATTATCTTCGCTCAATGGAGTCTTTGCAAGGAGAAGAGCTGGCGATGTTTATGAAGGGAGAGCATGTAATGCGTCATGTTCCAGGGGTATGGAATGGCATTTGGAGCGACATGTATATTGAGACAACTTTCATGCGCTATGGCCATGGCCCTGGTGGCATTATTGGGATTACCTTAAAGCCAGAAACGCTGAAGACATGGGCCCTTGGTCTTCATATCTGTTGTCGGCTGGAACAAGATACAGCAAATCTAGTTTGTAATGAGCAAGATACAAATCAAGTAAATCACAAGGAAGAAACGAAGTCCCGAATACATTCAGATGGGGCTGACAGAGAAAGTATTCACAAGAAAATTGAGTTGTGCATTGACCCACTGGATCCTTCATCACATCCACCCTCTATTGTAAACATTGTGACTGGTCAGATGGCAGACGATAAAGTAAATGTCCACAAAGCAGTGACCATTGGCAAAAAGCAAATGGAAGAATACGAAAAAGGTTGGCCAAAAATGTTTCATGACACAATTTCCAAACAAGTCACAACCATTACAGCCAGCCAGAAGCACATCAAGATTGGTACCAAAAAAGTATATGACACCTCCGTGATTTACAGTAGAGTGATAGGCATCCAAGCAAGCTCAAGAGATATTGATATCAAGAGTGTATTAAGCCATGAATTAGCTCCTGTTCCAACTTCAATGTTCCATGATTCTGGTATGATGAGAATATGTAAAGCAAAATCAGACCTCAAGAATCGTCTTTCAAGGGAATCATCATCAAGATGTGTTGCCTCTGCGTCTGTTGCAGCAACCGTACTCGATGGCTCTGCTGTACTGTGGGTGATCCATTGGCCAGCTAGAGGTATCATTACAGATTTTGTTGAGAACTTCAAAAAGTACCTAGAGAGAAAGCTACTGGATAGTGATGTCTACCTAGTTTTTGACAGATACCGGCAATACAGTACAAAGAGCGTAACCAGACAAGCTAGAGAATGCGAAGCTAGTAGGTCGTATCAGTTGACAGAGAACATGCCACTTCCATCACAGAAAGCTATCCTCACAGTAACAGCCAATAAGCAACAGCTGATGTCCATCATTTGTAATAGCATAATCAATGATGCATCATTCCATTCTAAGCATACATCAAGATACAAGTTAGTGATTACTGGTAGCGGTGATATTCCAACTGAGATCCACAAGGGAGTTGTCATAGAAAGGCAAGATATTGCAACCTCTCACGAAGAAGCCGATAATATCATTGTGCAGCAAGCTATCATGTGTGCGAGAGAGAAATCTGATACCGTCGTGGTTGTTGCAGATGATACAGATGTTTTCGTTCTACTCCTTTATCATTATCGACAGGAAAGTCTCACATGTCCATTGTTTATGAGCTCTCCAATTCAACAAAGATCAGTCATTGATATCAAAGCAACTGTCCAAGTTCACGAACCAATCATCCCTTGCTTACCCGCCGCACATGCTCTATCAGGTTGCGATACCGTTGCAAGTTATTTTGGAGTTGGAAAAGGAACTGTATTGAAGAATCTTACGGCTTTTCCTAACTCTTTGTCGCTGGTCGGTTGCCCTGGTTCTCAACTGAAAGATGTCATTGACCAGTCAACAAAATTCATTGGTGCCTGCTACAGTAGCAAGGTCAACGAGACGACGATGTCCGCCATCAGGTACAAATTGTGGGCCACAAAATTTGGAAACGGTGCCGCTACAGCTCCAAAAATTCAAACACTCCCTCCATCAACAGAAGCCTTTGTTGAAAATGTAAAGCGAGCCCATTTACAAACAGCTGTTTGGAAATCTGCAACCTCACTTGATCCACCTTCTCTCGATCCTCAAGAATACGGTTATGTCAGAGACGAATCCTCAAAGACATTGCTCCCCACAACTGTACCAGATGGTATTAAATTGGCTCCAGAAAGTATTCTGAAATTGATCAAGTGCAACTGCAATGGCGACAACCCTTGCAGGACTATGAGGTGCAGCTGTAACCGATCAAAATTACCCTGTACTTTGTTTTGCAATTGCAATGCAGCAATTGAATGCTTAAATGACCTCACCAAAACAGTTATGGAAAGTATTGAAGATTAAGATCTGAAAGACTGGACTGACTGCTATACCATTGGGATTGTCCTACATCAGAACAATTTTAAATAGGATTTTCAACAAAAAAAATACATATTATTCAAGGAACTGTCAAGATATATTATTTACTGTATTACAATATTTATCTCCTATTACTCTCTGACGCATTATATTTATTATCTCTGATCGACATACACTGGTTGATTTTGCTTTTGAAACGCATCATTTACGAAAATTGCAAAAGAAAAGTGAAACTTTGCAAGTAACGTTTCGAGTGGGACTGGGTACTAGAGTCCAAATGTATCATCGTAAAACGCTCTCAAAACGGCGAAAATTATCGGATTTTGACTCATATCAGTTCATCTCGGCCTAAATATCACAAACATATGCTGAAGTTCAAATTTTGTCAAGAATAAAGTATTTCAAAATAATATTAAGGCATTCACCACAGGAAGCCCAACTCCGATAAAGTAGGGTACAAAAACGCTTAATTATCTTGCGATGCCCAAGGGTGACAAAGTGTCATCAAGCAGATTCTTAAAGCCTACACCCCATAGGATAATAAAATAGCAAAAAACATTGTATGGACGGCATGACATGGTATGTCGTGCCAGCTGCCGGACTATATTCAGTTAGGCCCTAAATGACAATTTATGAAAATTGTGAATGGCGCCATACGGACCTGCCAAGAGTTGGGAGTTGTGGGTTAATATTTAAACATATTTAAAAAGCTCTATTACATTTATTTACTTTTGGCTGTCTTATTCGTATACAGAAAACAGAACAGAATAACACCAGATCTCTTCTCTGGCATGAAACAATACAGTGTCAAATCATTACCTTTTAACATAGATGGAAAGTCTTCCGGTTAAAGTATGACCCTACATCACCAGCCCTGTCCACCTCAGATGGATGTCCATGGAATCCTTATTATAATTCTAAAAGGAGTGGGTTTAAAGGAATCAGGAGAAAAGCAACATGCAAAGGTTCTCCAAGGTGTCCAAAGGAGTGGTGTTGGTTCAAAAAGAAATACAAGGAAAATTCAGTTAACTTTGGGGAAAAAAAATGGTACTTTGGTTTGCCGCAGTTGCAATACAGAGTCAGTGATTGTACCATGTCCAGCAGTGAAAGTCTGGGAAGTTGCCGAGGATAAAAAAGAGGATACTGTTTACCATCATGGTAATCACACCTGCATTGCAGTAGATAAAGCCACTTCAAAAGAGTTAGCAAATGATGCAGCAATTGCTTTCCAGGGCGCTAGACAGCTGAAACCACAGAGATATGTAAATGATAAAATAATAAGCACAATAGAAAATGCGACTTGTAGTGATGAGATACATCAAGTTGCAGATGCTCTAGTTAACAATTCAGCAGTTTCCAATATGAAAGCCATAACCACTATGTCATCATTGTTGTAAGGAAGTCTGTGACTTCCCAAAGTTCCAATGTCAATTGAAAACATAACAAGTTAGCCTGAGAATTACCAAAGTTCTTTTTTTTTCATATTTCGATTTTCACAATTAAAATAATCTTTTAAAGAAATATTTGCATTTTACAGTCAAAATGCAAATACATTCCTAGACAATGAAACCTGTCTGTTTTATTCCTTTTATTTATTTATTTTCTTTCCTTCTTTCTATTTATTTGTTGGTTGGTTTAGCTGTTTTAGATTTATGTACAAGCAAAGTAACGATTTTTAGGCACACGATCTCAGCTCGGTAATTTTTTTTTTCAGTACTACAATGACCTTCAACTTACCTTGTGCTCTACACAGCTCTACTGTGTCAAGTTTATAATCATAAATTAGCTTATGTAGTATCATTATACATCATATATTCAGCCATAAAAGTCTTCTATGAGGACAGTGCATGAAATTGTAGTATAAGCTCAAAGATTATTTTTGAATTTAATTACTCATTTAACAAAGAGCCAATGAGTCCAGATGTAACTACAAAGACTGTTCTGTTTGTTTAGTAACCTCAAAAATTTTAGGAATAGAAAGTTGTGGTTTGCCTAGTTTGACATTTTCTTCTTTGTAATATATAATTTATTAATATTTTTTTAAAAATATAATTTAATAATAATTTTCTCAAAAGCATTCTTTCTTTCTTTTCTATTTATTTGTTTTTATTTTGGTTCGTTTGTCTATTTGTTTAATTGCTTTGCTTGTTTATTTATCATTTGACCTGTAACCACATGTCCTCTTAGAGGGCTTTTATTATCTTTCATGTATTCATTTTTTTTTCTGCAAGAAAAGTTTTTCTCATTGTTGTGTCATATTAAAGGCACAGAATGCTGGAGATGCCATGGCTGGGGGCATGTGGCAAACGAGTGCCCCACACTCCACAGAAGGAGAGTTGGTAGTCAATATTGTATGGGCACTTGGCTTGTTTACAATGACATGGAACTTTACCAGACACAGGGGTGAAGGAAGCTGAACATAACTGAAGGGGTGCACTAAAACAATTCTGATTGGAATCTTGAGCAAAATCAAATCTGCAAAACAGGCTATTCAAAGTTATATCTGGACCAAAATTATTATGGAGGACTCAGGCCCCTCAATAAATATTTTCAGAGGAACCATTTCCCACTTCCCCCTGGCCCCTCACTTCAACATCCCCTGTGACAGGCCTACAGCCCTTCAATTTTCCATCATGTCATGAGAAATATTTAGATCGTCTTATGCACTGTTCATTTTCAAGCCCCTGGGTTTGGTTTAGGCTATCCAATTAAATTTTCCTTTTGCAGTTGTCCTCTGGGCAGGAAGGGAAATTGTCCCTATTTTCAAAATTCTGAGAATATACAGACATAAAAAAGGACAATTTCAAATTCACCTGAGTCTGTACCCCTACCCTAAACCTTGGGCTTCATACTGTTATATAGGTGAATTAGATCTGAAATACTTTTGTATATATTTTGAAAGATGTGACACAATACAATCCTTGATGCTTATGAAATAAGCATAAAAATAAATAAAACTAAAATATTTACTTTACGTTTTAGATTATTTTGAGCAATATGGATACCCCTGATACAATTAGCTATTAATGTTTTCTAGATGCAAAGGAACATAAGGAGACATTTTATTAACATCTAATGATATTTCCTTGCTTAATTGGTAGTGCTCACAGGTTTATTGAAATCACTCAGTTCAATATCACTTCATGCTTGTATTGAAATTATGTGAATTTTTTTAGGTAATGGGCAAACTTCAAGATCCCCCATGCAAAACAAAATAAGCCAAATTTTCCCTCAGTGCTGTTAGAAATCCCTCCCCTTATCCTCTTACATTCAAAGCCCCTTTCAAAAAGGGAATGTTGAAGTGAATTACAGTTTTCTTGTTCCTTTTCTTTTGCAGATTTCAGACCAAGAGACAAAAAGATCGTGAAGCTGGTTTTCGACATTTAATGTCTTAAAAGTTGAGTTTCACCTTATAACATTCAACATATTTTGTACTTTCATATGAGTCTCAACAATTAAATAAGATTCTGAACTTTTTGTCATTTTGATTTCTTGAGTCATTCACTATTTTTGAAATTTTTCACCAAGAAAGGAACTCATCAATTTCATCATGTACATTTTGACATGGTTGTTCGTAAGTTAGTTACATCTTCCTGTTACTCAAGGTTGTTGTTTGTTGGTAATTGTCCTCTTGTACGTATTTCATAGTGTAAACATGACTGCAAAAATTACTCAATTCTGATTCGCTAAACCCATTTGTAAGGTGCCAAAAGTAGTGATGTCATTATTTTTCTTTTTATTAGTGGAGTGCAAAATCAATTATTTGTAGTCATCTGATTAAAAAGTTTACAATCATACAATACAACACTTGTATAATTGGACCTGAAAGCTAAGAAACATATGAGAAGTTCACAATGGCTGTTGTCGCTGGTTTTTTGTTTTGTTTGGTTTGGTTTTTAGGCTCTTAGTCTCTTTGGATGCATTAATATGAATTTTGAGGTTCTTTATTTCTACATGAGTAGAATTTCTGGGGGGGGATTGACCCTTTGTAGTACTTGGTCACATGACACAGGACAAAAATATCAGATCTGATGACAAAATGGAGAGAGACATTAGAAGGAGTACCAATTACAGTTAGCATTTATGATTATGATTTGGGGTGTGTTTCCAATGAGCTACAAAAAATAAAACTTTGCGAAAGTAATAATAATGGAAATTCAAGGTGATCAATTTATATCCTTTTGTCTTTCTCGACTTATGTTTCACCTTTTTTTTCACCAATTTGTACTTGCGGACATTAGCTCCTGTAATTTGAAAACATATGCATAAATAACCATGCAGGTATCTGTGATGCACTGTTCTTTTTATTAAATATTGAGAAATACCATCTTCTGGATTTGTAACTCTTTAATGTATTACTATTAAAAATTAAAAAAAATTCTTTAAACATGCCATAACCTTATGGATCATTATTTACAACTTTGCATTACTTTTAACAGATTACTTTTCAAAGTGGAGTAATTATAATGACTATATAAATATACCAAAAACAAGCCCTCATTCAACTTTTTATTTGAATTTTTGTCTTGGATTAAAACTCAAGTTCTAGTTTTAACAGTTAGGAGTTGATCTACTAAGATACAATGCCTGCTTAAAACAGTCAAAAATTGCAGAACTTCCTGGTGATTTTTCATTTCTGTCACTCATTTCTTCCTTAAAATGTGATATTGGACTGAGGCTTTTGATGTTGAAAAAACAAAAATAAACAAACAAAAAACAACAACAAACAAACAAAGTTTGGGATGATGTTTCAACTGATGAAGACAGGGAAATACTGGTAGCATTTGTGGGGTTATTATGGTATCATATATTTCTCATTTTTCAGAAGCATGTCCTTGAAAATGAAAGTAGCATTGAAATATATATAGCGAGAGATGGCTTTACAACTGCCTCTGGGAAATTTAATCAGTTCTTGAATTCAGAAAACTTGTATGCCATGTATCATCAAGGATTATTTGGAAATGATGTGTCCCCACCTCAAAAGATCATTGCTGGATAGATAGCTATGTATGTGTTAAGTGATATATTTACTTAGTAACACAATCAGTACTTGTATAGTTAATGATTAAGTATATGTGTCGAGCAACAAGAGGGCAGTGTATCATACAGTCTGTACGTGTAGTGTATCAAGAGTCAATCCTTGTAATAAAGTGTATTCGTGGCCAGCCTGATTTCAACTAAAACTCTAGTAAATCTGTAACTTTACATTTGGGAGCTCAGACGGGAAATAAAGACATCAGAACTTGAAGAAGCAAAAGAAGTAAGAAGACAAGAGTCAGGGTCAAGAGTTGTTGTTTACTGTACATGTTATAAGACGAGATGGCTGAAGAGAAAGAGCTAGAACTTGACCAGATGATAGTTGCACTGCAATTGGAACAATTAAAATCGCTTGCTTCGTTTATCAAGGTAAAAAGTAGAGAAAGGCAATGGAAGGTAAGACTGATTAAAGAAATAAGAAAGCAGTTAGATTCCAATCTAGACACTGTTGGTGACGAAGGAAAACTGGGTTATCTTAACAGTGTGATTGACAAAACCAAAGAGTTAAAAGAGAAGAACGATTCGGAAGTCGAAAAACTTGAGAAAGAGTTAAAGGAAATAGAAATTAAGCACAAAGAAATGCAGCAAAAGTTATCTAAGACTACCGTAAAGGATGTAAAACAAACACAAAGCACGCCAAAGACTGGAAATTCCACCATCGTTGACCTCACATCGTCTCAACTGCCTAAGTCTATGTTTTATAGCGAGTTTAAAATACAAGGGGTGATTGGTGAGCCAGGACAAAAAGACAAACTAACTTATCAGTCATTGATATCTCAAATTGAATTGGGGCTCAACAGAAATTATTCCGATAAAGAGGTAGTGCTTGTGGTAATTTGAGCCGTACAACCAGGATTACAGTTACGCAGTTATTTGGAGAGTGTTGTGGATATAACCTTAGAGCGTCTTAGGGAAATTCTCCACTTTCATTTACATGAAAAGAGTGCGACTGGATTATACCAACTCCTAAGGACCGAGACAACAACATAACAAAGATCCACAATCTTTCTTGATGCGCTCACTCACAATTAGTCAAAAGAAGCCCACAGCGGAATCACATATGATAGCTCTTCTGTTCAGAGTCTCTTTTTACACGCTTTAGAGACAGGCCTCAAGGATGAAACAATCTGTGCAAAGATCCAACCAACGTTAGCCAAAAAACTGTCACTGATGAAGAATTAATCGAAGCTATGTTTTGAGCCGTGTCTGCTGAAACCAACCGAAATAATATATTCAAGTTGCCGACTGACGCAAAACAAAAGCCACCACGGGTATCAACAGTAGAAAATACAGCAACTAACAACGAAGGTATATCAAAAACAACAGTTTTACACAAAAAAAAGCAAAGACCTTCATAAAAATAAACCATTGTTACATGAAATGTGAGTTATTAGAAGATGAAGTAATTGTGCCATTATCTACCCTATTGGAAGAAACAGAGTATCTAGAAACACTGGAGGTTACTGAGTGCCACCAATATAGAGAGAGGGGTCTCATCCATATATCACATAAGTGTTTCTTAATGTTCATGCATCTGGAGCAACAGAGTGAACTTGAAATGAAAGTACAACAGGAAACAGTGTTGTTGTTGATGATGTTGATATTGAAGCAAAAATACACTGAGATACAGAAATGAATGAAGTAACTTTATTAAGTTGTCAAGGATCGCCTGTTGGTGGTTTCAGGAAAGGGGAGTAGTATCAAGTATAAGGTCCAGGATGGCCACAGCCAGGGTCTGCACGAGATAGTGAGATAGTGTCACAGATTCTGCTAAACTATCTATCTGCCAACAAAGTGAGGAAATATGCCTTAAATTTCTTGCTTGATACGTTGATTTTCTCTCTCAGAGTGGTGGCTATGATATCATAGCTGGGTGCTTTTGCGTGATTGATCGTTTTTGTGACCAAAACCAGCTCTTCAAGGCGACTATTCGATTAATGAGAGCCTCTACCATTTGTATGAATTCCATGCAAAGGGTATTAAAGGCACATATGCCCAAGTTTCCAAAAGATCCACCCAAAAGCAAGCGCAAAAGCGAGGCAAGATGTGCTAATGTGAATGTGGAATGGGGTAAATGTCGGCAAGAGTTAATGTTAAATGAGAGTAAAACAGCTCAAATAATGAATCTCAGGGCATACATGCAAAAAAGGCGCCATGTAAACACGAACATTCCACAACTAACACTGAGTAACCCGGTTTACAAGCTGAGCAAGGAAAGTCCACTAATAAGTCTAAAGCAGCCCGTAATGCAATTCCCATTGTATAATTTTACATAAATAGTTGAGCAAGCATGTACAAATAGTTTTAAATTGCCCATAAATTAATATTATATTATAATATATTAATATTATAATATATTAATATTATATTATAATATTATTAATTAATTAATATTATATTATGATATTATTGTGGGATATTATAATATTATTGTGGGGAGCAAGGGTGGCCGAGTGGTTAGATCGCTTGCCTCTCACCGCTGTGGTCCCCGGTTCGATACCCGGACGGGGAACTTCATGTGAGTTGAGTTTGTTAGTTCGTTCGTTCTCTCCCTTGCTTTGAGGGTTTTTCTCCGAGTCCTCCGGTTTCCCTCCCTCCATCAAAAACGAACTGGTGAGTGGAGTGATTATTTGCAAAATATTCAAGGTAGAGGTAGTGAGTGTGAGAGTATAGTGTCCCCCAATTAGTGCGCGAGCGCTAGAAGACTAGGACACTTAAATAAACAGTTATTTATTTATTTATTAAACTATGTTTCAAACATGACAAAATTACATCCAGTAATAAGTCTAACACTTGTCAGGAAAGCACAGATCATTGCATATTAGAAAAAAGACAAGAATACATACAGGTAAAATAGTATATAAATACTAATCAATATGCTTCTATCACATGCATAGAAGGTATACAAATAGCAAGATTTTGAAATCCCACACATTCAAGACAAAATTATAGAGAGGAACATTATTGGAGGAGATATCACACACACAAAGTTGTGTATGTTGTGTAATACTAATATCTCTGATGATACGAGTATACTGAAAATTAAATTGTTTTCTTTTGTTTAACTGTAATTATTTCAATTTACTGATTTGTATTTCACAGACATGCCAATTGCGCTCTAGGATTGCTGTTGTTAAGTAGTTTTATAAGTTACTTTCATTATTTTTAAACCCCAGAATTCCAGAATTCCAACTTTTTATTGAATAGTTTTCATTACCCCCCCCCCCCTCCATTATAGTAGAGAATTACATGGTGATTTTCCATCATCTGTGAAACAAGAGTGACCATTCTTTCACAAACAACAAAAAATTGTTCTAAAATCTTATACACTAATTGAAAGTATACTTCATAAATTAAATGAAAACCACTCTGAAAGAACAACTACTTCAAGGACATCATTTAAATAGTTATCCATGTTCATTTTACTCTATATAATTATAATTTTCCTGTTAATTAATAAATGTTACATATGTTCAGATCTCTGTTGAATTTTGTTCTTTGCCAATCTATACAGAGATTTCCTCCAACTGTATATTTCACATAGTATCACAGGCGCCAACAGCTGAACAAGTGGGTTACCTGTGGTCATGGCCGAATATAAAGAAATGTATGGACTTTGATAAAATTGTTCCTTATGACATGTTTGTTTGGTTTAGGGATCGAAAAGTGCAAATAAAGTGTTTAATTAATTTAAGTGTTGATTTGGTTCTAGTTTTAGCGTTATTTAATGCATGTGTGTCTAAAATGCGGGTCGCACTTCAAGGGTGACAGGTAACGGGTAGCAGGTAACAGGTTAAGGGTAGCCATAATCAATAAAATAGAAAATACAATATCAATAATAATATATTAATAAGAAACGATAAAAAAGTGTTTGGGTTTCATTTTTTACTAGCTTGCGTAGCAAGTGGTTCTTTCAAGGGGAAGGGAGAAATTCTTGTTTTGGGACCGCTGTGTACTCAATATGGCCGCTTCCCCGCAAAAGAAACGCTTTATTGCTACGCAGGCTAATTTTTTTACGGATAATCCTATGACAGATATATCATGGTCTCTGTTTTATGTGATGTTTAGACCACCTGTGGGGTGTCGTACCATTGAACACCTTCCACTAGCGAATCCCGTAGCTACCGTGAGGTTATCAGTGTTATACTCACTTTAGATAGTTGTTCTCTAGCTTATTTTTATAGCTGCTTTCATGGATATGATACGCAAAAGTTACGCTGCAGCAGTTGCTGGTTTTTTTTCGGACGAGGAGTCGCAAAGTGGTGACTTCACACACTTACAAATGGAAAATGACGAAAGAGCCCTGGAAATTGCAATTGCCAGGTCAGTGAAGGTAAGTCAACTGATTACTATCGGTCTAGATCGACTTCATTCAGTTGTTTTAAAGAGGGTACGAGCTGCTTTAAACAGTGTGTGGAGAAAGCTACGAGATGTACGAGAAAAATTCAAATATTGTTCATTCTCCTAAGGAGGACACTGGTAATGAGCCGAGTGAGGACGAGGAATTTTTGGTGCTAACGCCCGGTTTTAACCCTAAGATACGTGATTGAATAAATGCATATGAGAAACAAAGGCCTATTCCAATATACAGATGATGTTTCGAATACAAACGACAGAAAGAATCGAGAGTTTTTGTGCTCCCGGTTGTACTTTATTATATAAGGACCGGAAACTAATGTACATATCTAATAATTAACAAATCAAATTTCTCTTCAGGTTGGTCTTGAGGATACAAGTGATGAAGAGGATTTGCCACCTATGAACTTTAAAGTATGTATACTTATTTTATATCTATACGTATACATATTTGCTATATATTCACAACAAGGCTTTATAGTATGACCTCCTAGAAGGAATATTACTCAAAACTGCATGTGTTGATGACAGTAACAAAAACCAGAGCAGGATTGCATTATAAATATGAATGACTACAAGGCCCTTTGAGATTGTTTATTGTGTGTTGACAAATACCAAGTTAATTTACTGATACCGATATATTGATGAGTAGCGCAAATATCATTCATAATCGGGATCAGGCCAGGAAAAGTATGACTTTTTTAATAACTCGCGCTGGATTTTTTTAAATGTCATTCTAAGATGTATCTAGCTTTACAAATGAATGCATTCCTGATCCCCAACTAGGAATATTCGACACACGAACGATCAGAGAGTCCTAAAATTGTATTCATAAAAGAGGAAAAAGCGTCTGGTGGCAAATCGGAAAAGGCGAGGGCGAGCAGTTAGCTTCGTGTAGTTCCTACTGACAACAGTACAGATGATGAAGATGATGATTTCGATTCCCAGGGTTTGAGCTTCCAAAGTACAATAAGAAATCCTTTTAACGGACGTCTTGAGGACCCAATCACATGAGTCACACCAAGCCTTCCAAAAATCACAGACTGCAAAAACCCAACTATTTCAAGAATCCAAAGTTAATCAACCCAGCAAACCCCGAGAGGGGGACAGTTAAAATTGAAAAGTACCAATCGAATTCTCGCCCTTGCCTCCCAAGTCAATGTCTGCTCTTATTTACATTCTTTCAACGCCCAGGGGACACAAAACATGTTTCATGTTTTGTGCAATAAAAATAAAAAACCAAAACAGATTTAGTTCGGGCCTAGTATTCCAAATGATGTAGTTAACGGTTTTCATCAGACTTCTAAAATACATGAGGTATGTTCACATATGACACTCTTCTTAAGAAAGTAGAAATGACCTCACTGAATAATAGAAGAATTCAAGACATGCTTACTGTTTTGTATAAGTGCTTATCAGGGAATGCACCATCCTATTTAATGTCTATTTAATTTTTTTTTGTACTAGATCTGTATGTAATGATCTAATAACAAGGTAAATGTAAGCTATGCTTACCCAAAGTTAATACTACTAGATCATTTTGATATGTATTAACCAATATTTGGAATAATTTCAATGATCTAATTAGACAGGCAAATAGCCTAAAAGAATTTTCATACTATTATTCGTAAGTGTGTTTTTCCATGATTCCCGTGTGCACGGTATGTTTAATCAAAACATTATTGCATTTTTATACTATTTTGTTTGTTTGTTCTTTCTTTTTTCTTCGGAGATACTAGTATCTATTGTATGCTATTCTATGTTATATTTTCCCTAGGATGCTGTCACAAACGCCTATAAACAGGTAGTTCAGAATATAGAGGAAGATGATGATGATGAAGTAAAGCAATGGGACCTTGAAAGGGTAAGTTGCATTAACATTTGGTAGTGATCCCACAATATTAGAACAGTAAAATGCTGGTTTCCCGATACTCCTAATTGACCTGTCAGAGGTTAGTTGGATGATGAGTGTGAATGTGCATTATTATCTCACAAGATTATAACGACATACATTTTGTAAATGACTGAATAAATGCAGTCAACACTCATCAGGTTTTGATATTTGGTTTCAGTTGCAACCCAAAGGTACTACACAACTCTCTATGAAGCATTCATGAGGGAGAAAAAGGATGACCACAAAGCTCAAAGAGAAAATATGAATGAATGTATGAATATAATTAAAACTATATGTTTCTTCTTTGAGCTTTTTTATAGAAATTGTCTGCTCAAAAAACTACATTATTGCAAACCCATCGACTTGACAAAGACCAAAAGAAGAAGTACATCAGAATCTGAATTTGTCTTCAGAGCACTAGACAGATGAAGATTAGTTTGCCTTGTCAATCTAGAGACAAACTCTCTCTTCAAACCTATTAACGACAAGCATGTGTAATCTCTCAAGAAAATCTCGCCATGTCGCTAAAAAGGAAGGTTGCCAAGACACCATCAAAAAGGCAAATGCCCAGTAAATTCTCATTCTGGTCCTTGAAGAAATAATTATACAGAAAACATTTCCAAGTTAATGGGTTCTCATGCTGTGAAGGCATTGTGCCGAGTTCATAACACATTCCCAGTTTGATTATTTAAAGTGTGCTGAACCCTGGTTTTCTTGTGTCATTGGGATTTCAAGAGTGATCATCAGAGACAGAGAAATGATAATGAAGCTACCAGCAAACAAAGAGGAAGTTACAGTTTATGCCATGCTGGACAGTTGCAACACAAGAACGTTTGTTTCAGAGGACACGATCAAATCACTGAATGTACAGGGAACGAAGATGAAATTTGCCAATGAACAATGGACAATGAATGGTACTAAACACCGTGATACCAAAGTAATTACAGGATGATGGCAAGAATTCCAAAGACCTGGGGGGGGGGGGGGGGGGGGGGGGCTTGTACCCAAAACTACCTAGACATCTAGAGGACAAATATGAAAACGAGCCAGAAGTTGCAAAAGTTATATCTCTAAAAACAAGTTCAAAAAAAAGAAAATGCGAGCTAGCTTCAACGAATTACCAACCTGGGTCATTGATATCGATATATAGGAATATAGGAACTAGACGCAGACGGTTTGACGGTGTTAAGTGCAAATGGAGTGCAGAAGAAACAACTGCTATATTTAATCACTTTGGGAACATAATCAAACGGGATCTGCCAACCTCAGGAAAACTAGAGTGCCTCAATTGCATTAAAAAGGCGCAAGTGAGTGAGTGAGTGAGTGAGCGAGCGAGTGAGTCTTCTCATCACTCACTCACCAAAACAGATCATTCCTCTCCCCAAGTCTCTTCATATTATTATCTTTATTATCTTTATTATAATAATCATCATCATTTCATATAACACTAATTCCCCAGGGTTCACCAGGGCTTTACAGGTGTGTCAAAAAGCTGTAAACTGTAAACAAAATGCAATTCAATACAATATAGTTGCTTTAACATAATAATAAAAAGAATGATTAATATTTATATGCAATGATATATATAAAAGCAGTAAATAAATGATTCTATTTTATTTTTTTTTGATTTTTATTATGTAATGATATGGATTTTAAACAAATATATTACATTAATGTCAATTTTAAGAAAAACCAATAAAAAGCTTGTTGAAAAATATTAATTTTTGGGACACTTTTGCATATTCTAGCTATCCAATTGCAATAACTTGAAATACAATTGCAATAACTTGAAATAAAATGAATAAAAAAATTGTTAATTTGGATGGTAATTTATTCCTTCGTGGAAAAAGAATACTAAAGTGAGTTTGTACCTAAGCTGACTCCACTCTTACAGACACCTTGCTAATTCTAGTCCTTTGACAATCTTGTTCATGCTGCATGCACATACAGTATATATACTAATGTCTTTTCTTTTATTGCAGCAAGAGACTTGTTGCAGTACAGAATGCAGTTGAAGAAGGGGTTTTGGACTCAAAGGATAAAAAGGCTTGTATGGAATTCAGAAAAGTTGTGTCACCATATAAAAGTCTTGTAGCGATAGAAGATAGTTCATTTCATTTCAGTTCATTTCAACCGCATTTGATTATATACATATAGATATTTGCGGTATATAAATCTTAAACATTATTATTATTATTATTGTTCAGACAAAGACGTCAAAAATCAAAACAAAGGCCAAAAAAGCAGAAACACTAGCTAAAGCTAGAGAAGCAAAACATAGGAAGGAAGAAAAACGAAAACAGTTCATTTTAGAGTACCAAAAGAAATTTTAACAGGATTGTGAACAAGATAGACATTCAGATAACGCCAAAGATAATGATGAAGAAGACACTGATGATGATGATGATGATGATGAAAGCACCGAGTATCCACCCACTCCAAATGTTCAAATATCAGCAGGCAGCAGGGTCAGAAAAAGTTTGATTTCTTGTACGTAAGTAGACCATCCTGAATCTCCTAAAAATGCAGCTGACATACTGTCCAAAGTCTCATTACACACAGTTAATAAAATGATTAGTTTTGTCATCATGTACAAAATTACAGATTGTTTAAAGTGGATGTCACACCTAGTTCCAAATTAACAGTATCATGCTACTCCTTGAAAAATCGTTTTTAGGTCTTGGATTTGCCTAGAATAATAAATTCATATCTCAGCACAAACCCCAGTGAATATTAGGCTCCGATTTCAGCTGTCAGGGATTCATCCAGCTGCAATACTCATCCCCGTGACAGCTGTGCACGTGGCTTAGCATTATTTGGCTAGACCAATCAGCAATTTGCCCCTCGATTTTTAATGGGCATAAATGAAAATTCCATTCTAACCACCACATGCTTTCTTCTTTCAGTCTTTGGAGCAAAATTTTGAAAAAAAATTCAAATTGGTTCAATTCGCGATTTCTAGTGAGTGTTTCAATGTAGCAATTTTTGCCATATTTACGACAAATCCCAAGAGGCCAAGGTCTTTCCAAGGAGCCTGGATCGAGCCTATTGTGACGTCTACAAAGGAACGACACTCTTGGTTCTTAGATACAAACTTTGGCGAACTTTAGCATATTTCTGAGCATTTATTCATTTTTAAGATAGATATTTTGTTTGAAAACCATTTTTTACCGCGATAAGCCGAACCAGTGTGTCGTCTGGGGTTGTGATAGTACTCTGAACCCAAAGAAGGAATTTTTTTTGCATACAATTCCGTTTTATGATGATGAAAGAGCAGAGCTGTGAAGAGACGGAGGATTTGGACAAAGTTCGTGGACACAAAGCTTAAGAACTTTGTACCTAGCAAGGTGTCCGCTGTTTGCTCGAAACACTTTAAGCCTGAGAATTTTTCCATAAGATTCACTCTACTACCAGGCCACGAAAAACCAAGAATTCCTCGTTTAATAAGATACGAAATCAGCGTTTGTGTGTATCCAACATTACAAGCAGCACAAGAGGACAGGTCCGTGTACCTTCTGGCCATTCGATTGTTGGAAAATACCAAAATTGGATTTGCTCAGTATATTTGCATCTTTCGTGATTTTGAAAATTGAATTTTAGCAAAAATAGGAGATTTTCTGTTTTCAAAAATTGTAAATATACCTCTTAATTTTTAACTTCAAAAATGGATTTCAATTTTCGTTTTTCAAAAAAGGAAAATTGGAAAGATACCAAAGGGTAAAAGTTGTTATTCAACCCCAGACTTCTCTCCAACAACGTAAAATTTACATAAATTAAAAATGGCAATTAATTAGTGTTTCGGATTTGATAAAGTTTATGGACAGTTCTGACAGAGGACTGGAAACTATTGTTTCATTCATCTGCAGATAGTTTCACTAGAGTACAATCATGCTTTAGGAATCCATGAGTGTTCCATTCTCTCTTCTATTTCATAACATGGTTATTGGACAGTTTTGCCTGTATTGTAACTGCTTATTTTTCTGGTTCATTGTCAGTAGATGGTGAACAGGCAAGACCATCAAATATCCAAGTCAATTTTAAGCCCCACTATTAAAGAGGTCAAGCTCTTGGGCAGTAATATTTATATCCATTTCTCTTTCTTTCTTTCTTTCTCCCTCTGAATTCTGATACCGAATTCTCCCATAAAATCAAAAAGTGAAAATCTTAACTTTGATCAGATACCACATATTACTTATGCTTTACTATCCCTTCATTTGTACCTGATCAACATGAAATAAAGTACAAACACTAACAGCAGGCAATACTTTGCAATGTTTAGTAGTAAATAAGTAAACAGTAGAATATATACACAACCTAGTGCTATTTATGTTGCATGCTTTTGGTGTTTGCATATATTGTAGTAATAATGGTTGCATAACATGGAATTTTGAAAATAATCAAGTCCATTATACATTTATCTCTTGTAAATAAATATTCTAAATATCAGTTTTGAATTTTTATAGATGTCTGCACAACCAGAAAAAAGATAATATGGAATTTAACAAATTTGGTCCATCCATGTATTTTTATAAATAAATTATTTAAAATACCTGTCTTTAAATAGATGCGAGTTGAAGGCGAGTGATTGTATAGCCGATACAACATGGTCGCAAATGTTGTAAATGACTTAAAATACTCCAACACATATTTGAGTTGTTCCCGGAAAGAAAATCAAAAATATCTTTATTTATCTTAGAGAAAATCGAGGTTAAAGTTGATGTAAATTAGGACGAATCTTTATGAGATATAAAACACTCGTCCCGGTTGCAATTTTCATTGTGTTTGCCTTATGAATTATTAATTAGTATTTTATTTATACTTGTGCCTGCACAACTTGAAATAACAGAAATTGGAATTTTTAACAATTTCATGTCCATAAATTATATCTTCCTTTAAAAAAGAACATTCAAAATCTCTATGTTCAGATTAGATGTTCTCCTTTGATGCAATGTCCACATATGCACCCAAACTAGGTCACTTAAGCTACATACAGCTTGCCATTGTCTCTTAGTTATGAAAATGTCAAAACTGTTCCTGAATAAAGGTTTACTGTTTTATTGTCAGTTATTTTCATGTTTGTTTCATAAATAATGCAAACAACGAGGATCATCATTTTAAAACCATGAAGATGTAATTTAGGACAAGTAGATGTTGGAAATGTTTCTTGAACATTTTGATGGAGAAGACGTTCAATAAAACCCTTTTCAGAGAATGCCATCTTGGTACTAAAAACCACTAGTTCAGGTAGCCAACCCTCAAATGAATTGGATAAACAGCCACAAAGGTAATGTTCCATCAGAAGATCTTACAGGTGTTAGTAATGGTTTACACACGTTTTGACTTCCCTCTAATTTGTGTAGATCAATTTAGCTTTAAATACCAATAAAACAGAGCACTTTGGTTGCTTGATTAATGCACAGCATTCCAAGTGGACTCATATCCTTGTTTTTAATCCATGTAGCTTTAAATACCCATAAAACAGAGCACTGGTGGTTTGGTTAGTGCAGAGCTTTCTATGTGAGAGGCTAGCAGATCATAACTACACAGCAAGACTTTAAATGACTTCAGATGGTGAGAGCTCCCTTATTGTGCAGTCATGTCTGCGGAATCCATGCACATTCCACTCTCCATAATGAAATTGGATGATGAGCTTTCCCAGTGACTTTTTATAAAAAAAATCCAAAATCTTTGCTGTCTTCAACAAGCAGTTTCACTTTATTTCCAGACCTGATGGTGCTTGTTAGTGTTCGGCTGAAGAATCTCTTAACCTCTCTTGTGCTCAGAGCAGAAAGCCTCGAAATTAACTTTTGCAAAGAGTAAAGAGAGGTGAAAGAAATTACTTCAGCCTTCCTGTTGCTTGAAACACAACAGGAGGGCTCTTGGAAGTCTTCCTCCTCAGCATTCCTTGTGACACATTTTAGAGCTGCAAATATGTCATAAGGAATGCTGCGTTGGATCTCAGCATAGTAGGGCATTCTGATGGAAACTCTGCCTGCCAACCTCTTTCTCAATCATCGTCAACCACATTCTTGATTCTTTCATCAGCAAAGACCCAGCATTGATGTTTATGGTTGACAAGAGTAGTACAAAGACAAAGTAAGATCAAGAACATTGAGCTCGTGGGCAGAATAAACAAGAGTAAATTTAATTGTTGGATGTAAAGAATTCAAAAATTCAGTAAATTCAAGAAGCTTATCCTGGCCGAGAGTCCAAACTTCAAAAATGTCATCCCTATATCTCCACCATAGATTTGGTTTGAGAGTGGCATGTGATTTCGCCATTTCATCTATCTCTCCCATCGCGAGATCAGCGTAGCTACAGGCGTTTTTGGGGCCCATGGCCGTCCCATGAATTTGGAGAAATTGTTTTCCCGAAAAGCTAGAATTATTATTTCTAAGACAAATATCAACGGCCTCCACAATGCATTCCGTAGAGGGAAACTTACGCTGTCTAGTTTCAAGCGCTTTAGTGACAGATGAAATGCCGAGTTGATTATCAATATTGGGGAACATGGAAATGACATCCCATGAAACTAAAAGGGTATTTTCTGGGAATGGAATCAAGCTTGTGTTCAAGTTATTAATCTTGTTAAGGAGATCAGTGGTATCCTTTATGAAAGAAGGAAGTTTGGCTGCTAAAGGTTTTAAATAAAATTCCGTGAAGGCTGATAAATTTTAGTTTAGTTTAGTTTAGTAAAGTTTAGCAGAATTATTAATTACCCAGTTAGCTATAGTCTCATTAATTTGGCCCCTGGATAACCATTTAGCACTCCAACTCCTAATTTCTGAAACATGGTCATTACTAGGGTCAGATGATAGCGAACGATAATGCAGAGGGTTCTCTAACTGCTCAAGCATTTTAGCCTGATACTCAGTATCCGAGATCAAAACAAATTTGGATCCCTTATCTTGAATAGAAATATGAGATTCCGTATTTGATTTCAAATTATTAAGGGCTGAACGCTCATCCGGACTAAGATTATCCCGAACCTTCTGGACTTCATTAGGATCAAATAATTTCGATCTAATAGCATTTAAAAATGACTCTAAATGAGGATTCTTAGAAGGGGGAGCCCTCCAATTGGAAGCTTTCTTGACGGCCGGGAAATCAGCCTTCTCTTGGTCTTGCGAACAGTTATTAGAAACCCCGCTGTTCTTACTAGAAAACAAAACCACAGATCTAAGCCTACTTTCGAATTTTTCCCAGTCTTTGCGGAGCTTTAACCAATTGATGTCCTTAGGGGTACACTGGGTGAAATAATGCATTTAAGGAAACTTTACGGAATCCGTATTGACACCTTAAATCTACTACTAAATTTAAGTAAACTTTAAGGACATTCCTTAAAGGTACTAGTGAATTTAAGTAACTTTTGTATCTTTTTAAAGTCATTAAATTCACTAGTGAATTTAAGGATACATTAAATGTGATGAAAGTTAATGAAATATACTAATGTATTTACGTGAATTTAATATCACAGTAAATGTACTTAAATTTTCAAATACTCAAGGTATTTCCAAATTACATCTGAGCGCTTTGACGAAACCCCAGCATTATATACTTGAGAATGTTTCGATTAAAGTCTTTTACTCAATGGAAGTTCTTGTTAGAAATAATTAATAACGATAGAAAATTTCTAAACATAATGAAGAAAATCACGAAATTTAGGTTTAAGTATTCTCACTGATATTTTACATGTCAGGATGTTGAGTGTATGGATATATATACTTGGAGTACCAAGGCGTGTCAAACACCGTATACTTAGTATACACTGAGTATCATGGAATATCATATCCCGAGTTCTTGTTCCTCAGTACAAAACAGATTTGAATATGTTTGAGTTCAGTGTAAATGTGGAGTGATTTCAGTAGAATGCACTTTATTTTGAAAGCAGAAAAAAATAATACAAAAAAATCCCCTAGACCACAGCACAAAGAAACAAGTCTCTGCCTACAGGTGAAGTTGCGCCTATTCTCTGCAAAGCGAGTGCTTGAACTTTTGGCCTCCCTCGAATGTCGGGGCGCCTTAAAAGGTCTTTTGTAATTTCGAGGAACTCCACGGTGCCTTCACTTGACTGCATGGGCGGTTACTACCGGGACCCAAGGCCACAAATAACGCCGCCGCGCATTGATAGTACCTATTCTTTCGTCAAGTGCAGCCGATCGATGAATACATCCCAACCCTTTGACTATGAGCTAAGAGTTGTGTCCCATGTGGGACCCTTATTGAAATGATCAACTGCGCATGCTCAACAGTGAAAGCAGGCATATTTCCTCGAAAGTGTATCAAAAGTATTTTAACTATGTAGGGCCATGTTTATTTGAACAGTATTATAATCAGTTGATCTTTTGACTCGTGCCAAAGAACCCACAATTAAACATGACTTAAACTTGCAATGCACAATACAGCACTCCGTCCACTGGATAAAGAAAGTTTGACGGCACACGGTATATTCAGTATACACACAGAGTGCAATACTGAAAAAATTTATCTGAGAGCCACTAAATGCACCACCATCTCCATTTCTAATCTTTCTGGACAAACGAGTTTCGTGAAGGCAAGCCGCGTTTCAACGTGAAACAATGCAAGATGAAAAGAAATGTGGTTGTAAGTTCAACAGAACTGGCCAATGTTTTAGATGGCATCAAACCTCAGCCAGTTTATGAGCTATTTCATAAAAATATTTCAACAATGACTTTTCAAGCATCATGGTCCTTTCAGTCTTTTAATAACAACGATAATAATAGGAGTCTCTATGATCAGTACTTAGAGATAAAAATATACATAAACATAAAAGTTAAATAGAATTTTGTACTATTCACATAAATAATAATATAGTCCCTACCCTACCCTAACATTTCCCTTAGAATAAGATAAATCAAAAAGGACATTTACTTTGGTTGAAGTGTTTTAAAAAAAAGCATTTGGTATGGACAATTGTCAGTATAGACTCTTAAATCCTTTACCCTATAAACCCTCATGCTCTTTCTGTTATGATAAGAAATCTCACAAAACAGTACATGATCACTATTTGACACAGCCACTATCTGTTAAAACACTTAGCTGCATAGTGATTTGTAGAAGCTAATAAAGAGCCTTTTTAGACTAGCTTAGACAAATCTACACAGTTTCTACTTATGTTAATGCCCAATTATTACTATTTGCTTTTATTGTTTCCCATCAATAGGAGTCACTCCTTACAGTATATGCCAATCACAAAAAAATTATGTTAGGGCTCTACAAATGCCCAAAATAGAGAGAGCATGTCCCACTTTGTAATAACTCAAGTAATAACTCAAAGTTTCATTGGCCCTTATTAATTTTTGAAAAACACCATGCATTCTTTCTAAAACAGTCAATGATTCCAACATTCATCATTGCTTCAATTCTTAAGATGATAATCCAAAAAATACAATTATTACTAAGTTTGACATGCTATTTCTATTTCTGGCATTTATAGAGCCCTAAGCATTAATTTTTGTGATTTGAAATATGAAGGGTGGCACCTATTGATAGCCAGCAATAAGTGCAAAGTAGGCAACTGTTCTTGAGTGATTGCAAAAAAAACCCTGTGGTATAAAAAATGAATGTTAATGTGCAATAGTTTGATAGACACATAGTATGTGTTTAGTAATATCACTATTTCACAGATTTTTGGCAATCACTCTTAGATGTTTAAAAGTATATTTTCAAGCAAATGTATGAATTACAAGTAAACTTTATAAGGAACAGGAGAAACAATTAAACTGTCAATACTAGAAATATATTGCACAGAGGCAGCAAATTTACCATAAATTCTTTGCACTGGCATAAACGATGAAGGTCCCCCAAATTCAAAATCATTACTTCTCCACACTTCAATTGGGTTACCATAGTAAGCTTTGTTTGGGTGCTCACGGTACCAGTTAACAACAGCAAATATATGGTGTTTCCATGTGTCATGCAGTCTAATTTCATGACTGAAATAGAAATCGACATAGCCTGGTCGAATAGTCAGAGAGTGACTGATTTCACCATCTGATCCAGCATATGCAGCTCTTATTCTAGCTGACTTGAGATTACGGCAAGACATTTTTGAACCATATGTCTCACACCCAACAGAAATGATGCCATACTTTTTGATAACTTGGTGTATAGTTGTGTTGGACAAATTGAGATCAGGATAAAGTGTCTTGTACACTGACTGTAGACATTCTATATCATCCTTGTTTAATGTTCCTCTAATAAAACATTTTGGTAGGTTTATTGACAAGATATCATCCCAATTATAATCACTGAGAGGGCATGTCACAGCCTTGTACAACTGTCTGATTGTATCATTGTCAGCAATACTATTATTTTCAGATTCATCTGATACAAACATCATGAAGTCATCTTTATGTTGTTCAGGTGGAGTGAAATCATCACAGAAAGTCATAACATTGAATTTTCGCATTATTTGGATCTCTGGGGAACGATTGTTTGTTTTGAATCCTCCAAGCAAACCATTATATCTTTCGAAGGAAAAGCACCAAAACCCATATAGGGGTCCATAGTCAATCATGCACTCCTTCAGGTGACAATGTAGGTGCATGTTTGGTTTCACAGATGTTTTCCCATATAGTTGTTCCACTTCTTTGCAAAACTTTATTAAGAGAAAATCACCTTTGTTTATATCAGTTGCAGTAATGAATGGTTTGCAAAGAGTTCTACATGCAAGTACAAATGTCTGCCAACATTTGATGTGACTATCTGGTAGCACATCCTTCAGAGCATAAATTGATACCATCATTGTCCAATTTCTCCATTCTTCTGCCGTAAATGATCCATAGTTTGATGAGATGTTTGTTGGAATTCTACCAACATCAGTCAGAAGTTTCATTTCTGCAATCTTATTATCAAGTGTCTTTAAATCGCTAGTTGATAAAATCTCTTTTTCAATCCATAATTTAAACATTGACTTAGCAGTTCCAAGAAACAGGTTGTGCATGGGATCTATTACACAAAATCTGATAGAGTCATAGTATGTCAGTCTTAAAAGGGCTGTGTAGCGTACACCAAGCCTGCGTTCCTCTTGTTTCTGTTGTGACTTTGATTTTGCTTTGAGAATAACTCTAACTCTTTTCCTTTGTTCCTTATCTGTTCTCTTTTCCCAATTTTCACGGTCAAAGCCTGAATAATCCTTTCTCTCTGCAAACCCCCCAGGAAATTCTTAAAGCATCTTGAACAGCCTAGAGTTGCAGAATGGCCAAGAAAACCACAAAGCTTTCTTGCTGCAGGGATGTCTGAAGATGCACATAGAAGAGCAGCTCTAAATTTTAATGGAAACATTGGTGAAGAACTTGTGATAAATTTTAGCCCACTCCATAGAGCTGATAACTCCTCAACTAAAGGACAAAGAAATTCATTCAAAGAGCTTGGCTCCTTCTTAAGAGCTGGCATTATTCCAACAAGAATAATGTTTTCTTTTTTAAATCTTTCACTTCTAGGAAGATTCATTAACACTAGGTAAATAACACCCACAGAATAATCATTACGTCGCTTGTATGGTTGAAACCAGTCACAATTCATCATAAGTCCATAGTTTCTCTCTCTGGACAAAAATGCTTCACCTTTGTACGACATAAAGTCTTTCCAGACTTGTCCATCGTATACATCTCCATATTCATTTGCATTTATCTGTCTGGTTCTCCACATTTCACATTTTTCTGTAAAGCCATCACGCTTTACAAACTTCTCCAAAGTTTCTATGATGCTCCTGTAGCAGTACACCTTCAAAGGGTAAAATACTCTCTTTCCATTGGTCAGTGCAACTTCCTTTACCAATTGGTGTCCACATTCAACTTTCATCCTTCTAACAGGAAGCATATTAGTACATCTAAGACCTACTTGTCGACCATTTACAATTCTGGTACAAACTTCAGATTTGTACAGTTTTGTGCACTTTGGGCAGACTATATACCGAGTAAACATGTCACGATCAATGCCAATATATTTTCTCATTAAATACAATGATCCTGGGAACACAGCTGCAATTCCAGCAACAAAGTCAGATCTCAAGCCAACAACAGAAAAGAATTTGGAAAAAAATCTTAAAAGCCATTCAAGCCCATTGTCACTTAAATGCACTGCAGCTTGCCATACAACAAGGAAGTAAAGCACCCATGTGACCAGTACTCTTGCCGTACTACATGTTGATGATGGTTCTTCAATTGGTGTGTTGGATGCAGCTTCCATGTCATTGATCAATTCATCTCCAAAACCAGCCCATTCTTCATTTTCAACTTCCTCATCAGAAGGATAGTCAGAGTCAGATTCTTCATTATCTCCATCTCCAACAACCTGTCAATAATAAAAATAAAAATAAAATCATCACTTTGTTTTTATAAAAAATCCTGCAATATTTCCTGACTTAATCTGTAGCATGTCTATAATGGCTTTTCATTTCTGCTTAATTTCAAAGTAGCTAGCCTTTATAATATAACAACTTAGATAATTAGAAATATATTGAGGCTCTATATAGGATATACAGGTCTATAGGATAGATAGGATATACAGGTCTATAGGATAGATAGGATAATATATATAATAGAGAGATAATGGTATATTGAGTGTTATATACACTGAGAAAGAGCCTATATTGAAACCTCTAACGCTATTTCACAGTAGTATTTACATTACTGATGTTTCAAGTTACATTTATAGCCTTCAGATGAAGGCTTCTAACTGACATCAGTAATGTTAGTACTCATTTATACAGTGTCACAGATCTTTTATATCTTTACAGCACACCTATGCCCACCCCTCTGTGTTTATGCAATACCCTTACAGACAAATAAACAGGAACTCACTAGTTGCATGCTGATGATATATACATGTAGAAGAAGCATTGGAGAAACCAGTAATTAAGACACACAGGCATGTAGCCCTCTATTTACTGACACTACAGCATGTTTGCACGACAATACAGAACAGGTTACATACCATGTTTTCTTGTTGACAATTTATCAGGACTTCATTTTCACAGTTTGGAATTATCTGACTTGGTTCATTCGTACCGGGTGTTTCACACTCGACTTGGGCTAAAATAAAAAAATAGAATAAGCTTAATCGAACCATTAACTTAATCTTCACAGTGGCCTTAACCGATTGAGGCCAAATTAAACTGAATCATTAAAATTACATTTCGATACAACCAAGTTAAGCAATCAAAGCAAACTAAACAGTAAAAGGATGACGTACCGATAGATTCTTGATCAGAGAGGTGGTTATTTTCTTCCTCAGAGCTTGTTGAAGATTGATTAGATACTTCAACCGGTCGTGTGAAATCAGTTTGTGTTTGTCGGTGTTTGAGTTGACTGCAGTTTCCTTTCAACTTGCGTAAGCATGTTTTGTAACGTTTATGGTTATAGAGAGCTCTTTGGGAAAGCTTTTGTCCGCAATAAGGACAGGGAGAACGTCGTTTTTGTATTTTTGAAGATCTTTTTGGCTTCATGATTCAGCATCAGATTCAGTATAAACTGTATAAAGTTACTTTAGCATTAATGCGAAAAACCGCTGGTTCAAATGAGCGGGATTCGGGGCCGGATAGCACGTGGTTAAAGTGGCGGGAAATTCAGTTCAGCGCTTCATTTAAGCACAACGTGTGAACTTTCAGTAGCTACAGTGTCATCTTCGTGTCTTTCAAATCTTATATACTTTTTTTGGTTTTGCTTGTTCCTGGTTGTTACTCAATCATGGCTAATCCTCTACAAAGCACCGATAATGAAAACTTGGCAATAATTTTGCAGCAGCTGCTGAAGGAAACCAGAAGAACTAAAGGAGGACAATAAAAGACTACGTGAAGAGGTACTGCAGAAGTCATCAACCCGACTAACACATGAAAAGGAATCCACGGACAGCCAAACGAGACGAAGAAGACGAAAAGTTGCTCCGAAAGAATGCCAGGTAACTAATTTCAGTAGTACTTAACAAAGCTATGGGATCAAGATATATGATAGATTTCCTTGACTGCTTGATCAGTATTACCAAGGTCTCAAACTGATACCAATTATACCACAAACAAAAGCCATAACGGTAACATTTCTTTGCATGGGACTAGTTAAAAAGATTTTTATGACAATGATTCGGTTATTCTTGAAGTAACTTTTAATTCCGGCCCTTTTGGTGAAGGCATTAATTTCAAGAGTATAAGTGGTTTGGTGCGCAATATTACATGCAGGAAACTTAGGCCGCGATCGCCACTACACGCATCACCATCGATATTGGCATGCTTATAATTATAGAGAATTTTTATTGTGGTTATTTTTTGTATCTGATGATACATAAATTAGCAGCAGAAATATCAGAGGGATACAAAACCTCGGGTGGAATCGATATTTCGGCATATGTTTAGAAAAGGTTAGGCAGGCAGGCAGATGCGTCAGATGCGGCAGCAAGCGCACCCAAATTGCGTACACAAGCGCGAACATTAATTGATCGGCTATAAAATCTTAAGAAATTTGCTTCCATTCTTTGTTTAAAGGTCTCACTGATACCTTTTTTTAATATTTTCACTCATAGTCTGCTGTAAGAGAAGTCTATAAGGCACTTCTAAGATTGCAAGACAAGGATGAAGATGGGCAAACTCGCTTTCGAGGGTTCAATACCGACAAAAGGTATGCCGCATTATTGCAATTAATTAAAATGATTTCTATAGAAAGTCATACCGCCGCAGGCTTTATCTATAAAAAAACAATGAATTAGCTGCAAGGCATTCTTTGATTTAATTTACAGTGTCCGGCTGATGGTTCAGTAAACCTATACAATTACAAACGGCAGCTAGTTTGGAAAAGATACAACAAGGGACAAACTGAAATCTGTAACATCGTAAAAATATCTTAACATTATAGACGTCTTCGTCTTCTATTTCATCGTAACTGATCGAAGGCACTGAAGGCAAACAGTAATGATACGTCTCGTTTTGAACGGCGTTACAGGATTCAAATCAGTTATATTCCTTATTCTATAATTACTAGAGATATTTATTTCATGGTATTACATGCAAACCTTTTAACCTTTGTCTCTTTCTGTAGATTCGATTCTCCTGAAAATCGTGAAGTCACAAGACGACTAATTGAAGAAACCATATGTGACAATGGAGGCGACAAGTGTGAATTTACAGTTTCTGACATAAAGTGTAAGTTGACAATTTCTAATGTGGATCGAAAATACCTTGTGTTTGTACGGCACAAGCTTATTATTGAATCATTCATGTAATTAAAACTTATACCTATTCATCTTCTAATATGCAGGCGCTGTTAAAAGATATTTTAATAGCAAGAAGGATGATGCAACAAGATCATCACGCGGCATACTCAAAGAGCACCGAACGACATGCCGCAGACAGCAGAGACTGAATAACGTACGTAATATCTCTTTTATAACATACTAGTCTTATGTGTTTGAATATTATATTATCATGAAATAGAATGGATTTGAATTTTAAAACCTTTCGCCATTGGTAAATGTGAACAATAGATACAAATTTCGATGTCTAATTTTGTGTGTGAATGTCATCTTCATGTCCTGTCTGTTAATTTGATATAAATTCAATCACTCGCTAGTTTCTGTTTTGTTATTATAGCAGACTTTATTGACCACTATAACAAACTTAAGACTTATTTCATGTTTTTTTTGTTAATACAGAAGCTTGAAAGTAGAAGCGAAGCTCTCAACACCATTAACTGGAGCCCAACAAAGAAAGAGAAAGTACGAGCAGTCATGACCTATGACTTTATGTCATCAGAAGAAAGCGAAGAAGAAGAAGAAGAAGGTGGTGCAGTTAGGGCTCTTTTTAATGTGAGGGTGCTTCCATGGGAGCGACGAGAGCTAAAAGAAGCCAAAAAAGAATTAGACGAAGAGCACCGCAAATGGCTTTCAAAGAGAGCCCTCTACAAACGATTCAAGAGAAAAAGAGACGGTTATAGCAGTAGATTGCGCCCAGCTAATGCTCCAAGGTGGGCAGTGCGAGCAAAGAATAAGGCCTCTAGCTCTGGTATTTCAACCCCTCCTGCTTCAGTCTAGTTATGTTTTTAAAGTCATCGGTTTTTCCTTTGTGCACTTGTATTGCTTATTATTGAATATTAAATCATTTGATGAATTTACGTCTCATTGTTATTAAAGCCAGCGCTTGTCTCAATTTAGTTTTTTATTCGAAAGCTTTTCTGCGCGTAGCTATAGGACTGTAAAGTAGAGCTGCAAACACCAATCTTTTTGGACTATCCAAAAGTAGCGCAAGAATGCACCCAGTGTCTGGTATGCAAACTTTTTCTGGCGCAGCTGATGCCAAAACCAAAAAACGCTAAAAAATGACTTTCTTGTCCAAATCATAAAGTTGATAAAAAGTTCAGTATAAGCCTTTAGAGTCTAGAAATAAAAGCGTTTAAGAATAACTTATAGTCTTTTAAATGTCACCTTTGCATACTATCAGGATAACTTAATGTCTTTTAAATATCAACTTTAAATACTATCAGGATAACTTATAGTCTTTTAAATATCAACTTTAAATACTATCAGGATAACTTATAGTCTTTTAAATATCAACTTTAAATACTATCAGGATAACTTATAGTCTTTTAAATATCAACTTTAAATACTATCAGGAATCAGTAAACAAACATAAAGTTGATATTTCTTTACATTTAATGGACTCTTTAAATGTCCGTAAATACAGCATTTTGTTGACTTTAAGAAACCCGTAAAGTTACAGGTATATTAGCTTTAAGGATTCTTAAAGTTTCCGTAAAGTACATTTATAGGTGAGATTTAAATGCAAATAAGTTACATATAATACTACCGTAAAGCCATTATTTCGCCTAGTGGTAGGACAAAACGAGGGGCCCTTACTAAGTAATGAAACCTCTGCATTTGAAAGCCGTTTGTCTGTTAAATTGATAGGATGAAAAGGAGTTAGGTCGTTGGCTTCTGAGTTACACTTAAGAGATTTTAACCTAGCAGTCCTTCTATCATTTCTAACCTTTTTGGAGAAGCGTCTACATTTCTTTGGACGAGCCTGGACCAAAACAGAGTGTTCTTGTTTCTTCGGGTCTTTGATAGGTATAACCTTCTTGATTTTGGTTCTGTGTTTAAGGTTGAGTGACTGGTTGATTGTTGACATTTCTCTACGGACTTTAGACCAAATCGTCGTGGCAAGGTCAGACTTGTGGCTTTCAAACAGAGAGGCCCTCTTGTCGCTTAATTCAGCTTGTAGATCTTTCACTTTTTCGGTTGTGACGGTAACAATGTTCTTAAGAATGTTCCAAGAAGCTGAGTTTAAATGGAACTTGCACTGTGAATTGAGGGTGTGGTCATCACTTCCCAGGGCTAAATTAAATTTTAGATTAAGACCTTTAGGAATACAGCGTCTTCGTAAACAGGTATTTAAAAATCGTTGATGACTTCGGTGTCGTGTTAGTTTGCTCCAAGTGTTGTATATACTGTAGTACGTGGTTGAATTGGACCAGGACATGGTTGGATCAGGACTGATTCACAGGCGGCCAACTAAAGTGTAATAGACTGTAGAACTGAGAAAAGTTGGGTCACCAACAACCAAGCCACTAGCGAGTGGGATCAGAAATGATTCAGCACGATGATGGCATAAGAAACTTGATAAATGGAATTAGAAGGACGACATCAATCGAACCACTTGCTGGTCAAAAGACTTTATTAAACGTTTCGGCCTTATCGGCCTTCTTCAGTAATAGAATTTACAAGACTTGGAGTGTAAATGCCTAAGAGGGCTAGGCCCATATAAATAGTAAAAAGGAACAAAGGGTAAAAAACACAAAGAAATAAAAGTGGTAAAAATGAATGGAATTCCTATAATACAAGTCACGGGGACGCTATAAAAATCTAAGGTTAAAAATTGATTAATTGTATTTAATACGCTTGGAGGAGTTGAATTCCTGTCTTTTATTGAGCCCTTGTGGAGCCAAAGTACATAATTGTGCGCTCCAGAACGCTTCACGAGTAAGAAAAATTCGATCCACGTTGTCACGGGCTTCGATTTGTTCAATTCCGATGAATTCAAAATCCTCGAATTCAAAATCCTCGAAATCCTAGAAATTTGAAGGAGACTTTGTCAAAGCGCGCATCTTCTGGAGTCGCAGAGCGTAGTTCCGAATGCGGCTTTCACCGTTGTTCCAGAAAGTGCGATCTTTGTAATAATTTTGCTAAAGATTCTCCCAAGTTTTCTAGCTCTTCTACTGGTAGAAGTTACAATATCAAACAGAACATCTCTTGCACCACTAGTAACTTGATTTATTTAATTACATGTAAGAGGTGTTCTCTACAATATGTTGGATCTACAAGTAATGAATTCAAAGTTAGGTTTAGGAATCACAAATCGGCTATGAAAACAAACAAAAAAACCTGTGAAACGGCCATTCATTTCAACGCCAGTGAGCATGCTTTCGAGGATTTTGAATTCATCGGAATTGAACAAATTGAAGCCCGTGACAACGTGGATCGAATTCTTCTTACTCGTGAAGCATTCTGGAGCGCACAATTATGTACTTTGGCTCCACAAGGGCTCAGTAAAAGACAGGAATTCAACTCCTCCAAGCGTATTAAATACAATTAATCAATTTTTAACCTTAGATTTTTATAGCGTCCCCATGACTTGTATTATAGGAATTCCATTCATTTTTACCACTTTTATTTCTTTGTGTTTTTTACCCTTTGTTCCTTTTTACTATTTATATGGGCCTAGCCCTCTTAGGCATTTACGCTCCAAGTCTTGTAAATTCTATTACTGAAGAAAGGCCGATAAGGCCGAAACGTTTAAATTATTAAAGAGTTCTGAACCAGCAAGTAGTTCGCAAGATGTCAACTTATTAATACTACAGTATATATATATATATATATTTGTTTATTTGTTTATTTGTTTATTTGTTTATTTGTTTATTTATTTATTTCTGAATTGACATAACCGATTCCTCTAAGTGTTACTTGTCATTTCCAACTTTCAAAACAGTAACAATGCACACAGTTGTTCATGTTCAAACACCTAAACAGAGGTACTGGTGTAAATCACCTCTTCGTCATCTTCATTTAAGTCATATAGTTCAAAGTGAGTGAAGTTCCTCATTTCTTGTTGTTGTTTTCTTCGTTTCATAACACTCTGACATTTGATTCCAACAAAAGCACAGCAGACTAAAAGCAATGTTCCAACTGTACAAATTTCCTATAATCCACTGAATGAAACTTTAGTATGAAATGACGTGTGATAAACTGTTTGCGAAGCATTGGATGATATTGATGGCAATGTAAACATTTCTTTCACTAATGTTGAATCGTCTTTTGTAGATCTAGCAGAATTATTCTTGTATGGGTTAGCTGTAGGACAAGAAGTAACCAAGTGGACTTTGGTATTAGTAGTGCACGAACATTCCAAGGTCAGATTGTTTCTTACACTTACTGAAACAATGTTCAAGTTTGAATTTTCAACCTCTCTTAATCCTTCTAGTTCAGTAAAATTAGAACTCAGTCTGTAACTAATTGCAACAGAAGGTTTTTCTTCATAATATCCTTGGAGATACTCTCTTGAACATCATATCAAAAATCGGCAAAAATCTGAGCATGCGAAGATCACTAAATCTGGATTTGAAAAACAGCTAAAAAATCGATGATTTATATGAACATGAAAACGAGGCTACAACCGGAAGTCGTTTATTTTGCTAGTAATTCCTTTAATATGTGCCTTCCTTTTCTAGAAAACCAATAATTAAATGTTGTTAATAATATTCCTTTATTTCTAGTGAAAGTAGATGTTTCTATGACTTTTCACATAGCGTATTTCTATGAAAGTTCGGGCACTAAACAATTTTATGTAGAGTTGAAATTTTACACATTGCTATGTCGCCGTTAAAATATACAAGATATTAAAAGTCCAAGCTGTTTTTATTGACTTCATGTGCATTAGGTCTACTAGTATCTATTTGGAATATTTCTTTCTAATCACCTTTTAGCCAAGAGTTAATGCTTCAAAAGAAACTACTGACAATCTCTATTAAAAAATATTCATAACTGTCAGCATCACACCGTCTTGCTTGTAGACGGTAAACAAGTTTAATAGTGAAAATCTAAATATCTTTATTTAAAAATGAGCCATCTTTAGAGGTTATTCGACTGACTTAAAGTGCCAAAATGCAGTATATTGTACTTATACTACTATATACAGTACTTATACTACTACGACGTAACCCAACTTGAATAGCAAACATACTCTCGATTATTTATTGGGGACAAATCAACTATTTGCAAAATGCACGTGTTCTGATTTAGTCTGTGATCTCTTCGCCTTCGTCAGGTTCAGGCTCTCGCGACGTAGAATTGGTGCAGCTAACACCCCTGCATTGACCACAAGCTGGGGAACTCTCGAAGCCATTCTTCCTATACGCACATCTTCGCGTGTTGCAGTCTGACGAGCAGTTACATCTAATGACACGTAAAAGGTATTCAGGAGCAGCATCCTTGTCAGTCATGCATCACAGGAAGCAGTTGATCTGTATTTTTTGTCCATCCCCATCGTTGGACTTCCTCTATTGTGTATTCTTGTCCCTTCCACTGTCCCACTTGCAGATAGACTCTCAATGAGTGATATTTTGCGGCTGATGATGTTGGAGGAAGACTTTGTGGCTGGACGTATGATTTCCTGCTGCATGGCAAACTTCTCACAGTACTTCTTGTACCTCAGCTGATCTACGGTCTCGCCTATCTTACCTCTGTATAGAGCCACTAGCGCGTTCTCGCCAGCTTTTATCACATTATCAACGAATGCACGTGCACAATCAAACACGGCAGCTTGATCTTGAAAATACGCACTCTCCACATATGTCTTGATTACAACGCCTTTGCCAATACCAAAAACACGAGAAGTGGTGTCGCAACCAAGCAGTGCGTGAAGAAACAGAATATTCTTGCATAGTCGCTCGCCGAGCTTCGTCTTTACATGTCGCATGCTCCAACTTCTGCTGCTTGTATTTGCTTTTGGCTCCGGCTTGAATATCAGATCATTGTTTGATAGATCGCGCGCAATAGTAGCAAAGTAGTACAATCAGATCTGTGTTGTCGCCAACCAGTGTGGTATGCTTGGATTCGGATGTCTTTACTGCGGTTTGCACGATTAATACATCTGCGTCGCCGTCGGCCTGGTGGGTAGTGCAACCCTTCTCGGCAAGCCTCTGGCGTAACATCTCAATTAACTGTTGCTTATTCTTTGCAATAGCTAGAAATTGTTCTTTCTTGATAGCGACTTTCATGTTTGCTGATAGACTAACTGTTGCTCCAGTTTTGTTCCCTACTTGCCTCTGTTGTGTCATGCTCTTGGTTGTTAGCGTGTTGTAACCGTCGTAAACAATGATAGGTTGCTGGTACTTGCGCTTGACATATCTGCAATAGATCTGGCAGATTTCCTCATATGTTGCAGCTCCTGGTTCATCTATCCATCCATCATTTCATTCATTAATGCATCCATTTATTCAAACATTCATTTTATCCATCCATATACATACATTCAAGTCTCCATCCATTCATTAATCCATTCATCCATCGTTTCATTCATTTATAAATCAGTTTATTCTAAAATAACTCATTTATTCCATTCACCCATTCATCCTCCAATTCACTAATCACCTCCCTCCATTCATGCCTGTTTATCCATCCATCAACTGTTTCATTCATTCATTCAAAATTTGTGCGGGCGGAATGTGACTTCTTCAGTTTTGTTGCAGCTGCAAAACTCAAACCCGTATCGATTTATTCTTGATTGAAAGACAAAGAAACAAACTTACACGATACATGTACATGATAATTAACTGAAAAAAATGTTTTTTAGTTAAATTAAAGAAAAACATTATATATATCTGTTTAGCTCGCAAATCAAAAACGGATTTTATTTTATTTTATTATAGCGGTCTTTTTTAAGCATTTCTACTTTTTTGAAATCGGAGCCTCGTTTTAATGTTGTAAAAATATTAGGTCTATCTTGTGTCACTTTAGCATCGTTTTTCGGCAACTTCGCAAGCACCGATTTTTGCCGATTTTTGATATGTTATAGGGGATATATTATTCTATCAGAAACCGTTGAAATACCTTCTGTTGCAATTAGTTACAGGTTCGTCTCATATTTGGCCTAAAATTACTGGACTATTCACAAGATATATTGCTTTGATCCAGCAGTAAATAAATGTTTTTAAAAGTTGACAACTTGGCAGCAATACTTTTTAAGTCCAATTTTCCACAGTCAACCAAAAGAAATTCTTTCGTCAATAAACACTTGCATTTAGAACAACAGGGTACTCTGTAATTCATCATCTTTTTGAACCACAAAGTGTTAGCACATCTACATCTACATCTACAACAAATGTAAAAGCAACATCAAATTAGTATCATTCATTCATATGCTACATATTTTTCTAGTTCCTCAACGTTTTTCCTATGTTTGATTTCAATTTTGTTTTGAAGAATAAACAAGGTGGCCATTACGACTGTCACAAATGAATTTGAATACATCAAAGTGCGGCGAGGCTCACAAATGACTTTAATTTTCCAAAGTCTGGCGTCCACAAACTCCGCATCCCCGAATGAATTTGAATACATCAAAGTGCGGTGAGTATCACAAATGACTTTAACTGCATCAAAGTGCACGCCGTTGAAAACCAAACAATCACCCGTAACACGTGACAACAATATCTTGCCTATATAAACAGACTCTTGCAAGGTATTTTTTCACTTGAGTTCCACCCTCGTCAAGAAAATGGAAAATTCCTTCAACGAACTGTTTATTGCCATCAAAGGTGTAGAAGAAGAGTTAGGTCTACACAGAGGTTGCCTAACACTGGGGAAACCGTATCAAGAGCTGAACACCCCCTTGACTCCAGTCGTACGACTGGAGAAACTTGATTTGAAGCGCTGCTTCAACATCAGGTGGCTGACTCCAGTGGTACGACTAGAACAAACATCCAAGAATTTGAGGAGAAAACCTCAAGCATAAAATAAAAAAACATTTCATAAACAACACACTTTAGAAAAGTGAATGATCAAATTGCTTGATTATCCAAAATATCCCATCATACCTTGCGTGTTTCAATTTAATTTTTCCATAAGTGTGCTTGTATTTCTGAATTGGATTCATTTAACACTATGGATCCACGACTTAAACATCCTTTTGGAGCAATCTTCGCCGGAGCCAGCTGCTGTGGGAAAACATATTGAGGTGAAGAAATGATTGACGGCGCCCCAGAGAACATTATCTAGTGTCACAGCATGTTTCAAGCAGCCCATCACGAGATGTGAGAAACCATTCCAAACATCACCTTCACTGAATGATTGCCGAGTGACTTAGATTCCATGTTGGATCCCAGTGTGCATAATTTAGTACGATGTGATGAATGAATTGGGTAACGATAAGCGTTTGACCAATATATTCACCAAGGACATATACCACATGAATTTATCTTCAGTTTTAATGCTTCAAAACGTCTTTTATCAAACCAATGAACTCTGCAATATTTCTCTCGATGCTCACTATTTGGTCATTTTCAAGTCCCCGAGAGATAGCAGTCAAATCACTCATTTAGCCAAACAAATGTACCCTGGAAATGTCAAGTTCATGCAAAAAGCTTTTCAAGATGCAACTACAAAGCCCTATTGTGCGACCTCAAACCGGAAACTCCGGATGACTTTCGACTGCGAACCAATCTCTTTCCAGACGAGAGACAATATGCTTACGTGAGAAAGGTTTAAAAAAACAGTGCATTTACCAAGATTGAATCATTTGACCATGAGCGTTTTTGCCAAGAGGAACTATCACCACTTAAAGGTATTGGCTTCAAGCAAACCCCACCAAGTCAAAACCATCCTCAAGACCGCTGATGACCCACTTATTTACACGATCTGTGAGTGCGTTTACAATTTATTGAATTCAAATCTTCCCGTCAGTCATTGCAAGAAAAAGAAACTTGCTCAGCATAAAAACCATTTGATCAAACTCGCTACAAAGGGTGTTCCTTTGTCACAAAAATTCTCATCCAGAAAGAAGGAAATTTTCTCGCACTTTTACTTCCTGCTGCCCTCATGGTACTAGAAAAGTTTTTAACATGAATTACGCGAAAAAGATGGTCCTGGTTCCCAAACATACACTGGAGCAACTCCAGAAACGACAAACTATATGTCTACAAAGCAATCTTGCTAACATGCAAAATCTTGAGTTATTATCCAGATAATCACACAGAACGACAGATTAGAGGTCGTATTAAGCGTAGTAGGAATTATAGAACAATTGAGCTCCGTTTATTGTTGACATTCATTCTTAAAATCTACAAGTGAAGAGTCAAGCCTTACTTCAACTATAGCTGCTTAGTGTGGAACAGCATAGACCAAGTGTTCATTACAAAATTACAAAAAATACAAAATTGAGCTGTGCGCATGATTTTTATTATATTGTACAAGCCAGGTGTTCAAAGAAACAGGGTGGTTATTTGAATGTAGGGCACAAAAAAGTCATAACAGTGTTTAAAATTGTTGATGGCTTGATTAATCCCTACTTGAAAGAAACCACCAACCACCTTCTAAATATATTGATCTGCATTGTTCAAGTGATAACTTTCAGGTTCCCAAAGTGAGAACTAATATTTATTAAAATAGGTGTGCATACACTTGGGCTAAATTATGGAACTCCTTGCCTGACTCAATGTTAAATGATACAATTATAATTATAAGGGGTACTTGGATGAAAATAAATTAAAATTTGAAATGACTTGAACTTAGTAAGACCTATCTGTACAACTTCCAATAATCCCCAAAAGCAACATTCTCTTCGTATACATTCCGCATTATGACCTCATTATGCGATCCTTAATCGCGCATGTGCAGCAGCCCACTATTCAAAGATCCATTGTTATGGAAATCAATTTGTATAAAAAGGTAGCAACCCGGATAACCGTCCTCTTCTTTTTTCGTGCACTGAGCTAGTCAGGTAAGCCCACTTCTTAGCCAGTACGTCACTTGGTGACTTTGAATTCACTGGTTTTCTTCGTTTACATTTACTGTTAGCCACAGGTTAACGTATATTATCTTTTTATTGACTCTATTGGTTTTGACAGAGAGACCGGAATTCACAAGTCTTAAAAGCAACCATGTCCTCAAGTCCCGAACGAGACGAAACCGAGGAGAAACTTCTTGCCGAAGAACAAGAACCTTCAGTGTGGCCAGTCCCAGGACGAAAAGAAACATTTGATCGATATGACATTGCTGAACTTCACCACAACCTTGGTTTAGACCGTATGTCAAAGGCTATCGAAGATTTGGCTGGCCTTGTAAAGTCTCAGGCCCAAGCCACTCAACAGTCTTCAGAGAGCGGTTCGCTTCCTGTACGACAAAAGGCTAAAAAACGCCAAACCGAGCACCATGAAATCTCGGAGGAAAGCTTCCAGGCAGAGAGCGGTTCGCTCCAATCTGCTAAGAGACGTAAAACAAACGAATATTCTGCAGAAAGCGGTTCGCTTAATTCTGCAAGAGTTCACGGCACTACACAGGCTGAAGTATTTGATCCTACTTTGAGTCTAGCTTCTGGTTCAGAAGGCACGGATGCCGGTGAAAGTACTGACGAGGAGGTGGATTTGCCTCCATCAGTTTTTGACTCAAAAGACGTCGGTCCTAAAATTAGCAACTCGCTTGCCACCAGAATCACTGATGCATTTACCAAAAAACCCATTGAAGAAAAAATGAAAGCCATTGGCGAGAAGTATAAAACACCCGAAAATTGCCCGCTTGTTTGCATTCCTAAAGTCAACCAAGCGCTCTGGAGCGAATTGCCACGTGCGTCAAAACTACGTGATCTCGGGATGCAAGAAATACAGAAGTCGATTGTAAAAGCTAGTCAAGCTTTGGCACAAATGGCTGACGATATTATTCAGTCCAAAAAGAACAACACTCAGCCAAAGCCCAAGGAGCTGTTGGGTGTGTTGTCAGACTCTCTGACTTTCCTTGGTAATGCTTGCTACCAAACGTCTCTCAAGCGACGTGAAAACCTCAAACCTGAGTTGAGTAAGAGTTTTCAGGCTCTTTGCCTTCAGTCTACACCTGTAACACAATCGCTTTTTGGCGACGATCTGGCGAAACACGTTGACGAAATCGCCAAAGCCAACAAAATTACTTCCAAGGTCTTCAAGCCTTCCAGCACTACGTCGACAAAAACGCCGAGTAAGCACTTTCGCCGCAGGAGCGATAGCTCGCATACTTTTTTACGGGACAGATATCAAGCTCCGCGGCAGAGAAATCCAGGATACGGCTACAAGAACTACAGTTCAAGAGACCAATCCAGGAACCAGACGTATTCCAAGAAAGGAGACCAGACCAAGTCTCAGCAAACCAACTCCAAAACCACGACCTAAATCATGTGAGTTGCACCGGTAATTTAGCAAACTATGTTGATCAATGGAAACAAATCACCTCAGATCCTTGGATCATTGAAACCATCCAAGGGTATCGGCTGGAATTTGTGTCGCAGCCGAGACAGGATGTATTTCCCATCCCTCCAAGATTTGATGACGAGCAAAAAAACTGCCATTTCGAGTGAAGTTTCGAAATTGCTCTCCAAAGGAGCCATTGTTGAAGTTGAGCATTGCTCTAAAGAATTTATTTCAAATATTTTTGTTGTCCCTAAGAAAACAGGTGATTTGAGACCGGTGATCAACCTTAAATAAACCTCTTAATGAATGGGTTTGTAAGGCACGCTTTAAAATGGAAACTATAGAATTCGCGAGACAATTGATTCATCGTGACGATTTCATGGCTTCTATTGATCTGAAGGATGCTTATTTCAGCATTCCTATTCACTACGACGATCGTAAATATTTGCGATTTTTATGGCAAAATCGTCTTTACGAGTTTGTTTGTCTCCCTTTTGGATATAGTTTAGCCCCAAGGACATTTACCAAAATTTTAAAGCCTGTTTACGCCCTACTGAGAGCTCAAGGAATTCGAACTACTTATTATATAGATGATACTCTCATTGTTGCATCATCAGCGCACCAGTGCAGTGAACACACACGCCAGGTTTCTAGTCTGCTCTCAGATCTGGGTTTTCAAATCAACTATGGTAAATCCCACCTTGACCCGTCAAGGACCATTTCTTTTCTTGGATTTCAAATTGATTCTACAAGTTACACGTTGACATTACCGGAGGAAAAAGTTGATAAAATTGTCCGAGTCTGCAGGAGACTTCTCAATACAACTGAGCCGACCATAAGGGAGGTGGCGCAGGTGTCCGGGAATTTAGTATCTGCCTTCCCAGCTGTGAAGTATCTGCAACTTTTTTACAGATCAGTTGAAGCATGCAAGTCGTCCGATATATCCCTAGGAGCGCGCTACGACGATACCGTCGTACTTTCTCCCTTAGCCCGCCAAGATTTATCCTGGGTTATCGATAATATCCGGGTTTTCAATGGTAGACCTATAAGGGATCCCCCATTTACCCATACTATTGAATCGGATGCTAGCCTGCTGGGTTGGGGTGCTAGCTACAACGGTCAGACCTCGGGTGGCCACTGGACACCTGACGAGTGTGAATTTCATATCAACTATCTGGAGTTGTTAGCAGCTTTTTTCGCCTTAAAATGCTATGCTGACAATGATGCCAATGTGTGCCTTAAGAGTGATAATACCACAGCAGTGGGATATCTCAATAAAATGGGGGGCATGCATTCCCCACTGCTCAACAACCTAGCTCGAGAGATTTGGTCGTGGTGCATGCAGCGCCGAATTTCTTTAACTGCCCAACATATTCCTGGCGAGTGCAATAGTAGTGCGGATTTTGGTTCTCGTCATTTTAATGACAGAACAGAGTGGAGTCTGCATCCGACTGTGTTTACATGGGTCAGCCAGCGAGTTTTCTGGCCCGAGATCGACCTTTTTGCTTCTCGCCTGAATGCCAAACTTGAGCGCTATGTCTCTTGGCACCCTGACCCAGGGGCCTGGGCAACCAATGCATTCTCTTTTTCGTGGCATAACTTAGTGTGTTACACTTTCCCTCCATTTAGTGTGATCTCCAAAGCATTATCAAAAGTCCAAGAAGATCAGGCTCAACTTTTGCTGATTGCACCAGTGTGGAAAACCCAAGTGTGGTATCCAGTGCTCTTAAGCCTTCTAACAGATCGTCCTGTCCTGCTCCCCCAATGGAACAACCTGCTGAGATTGAACCACAACGGCCGCCTGCACCCTCTCCGCAATCAGATGCGCCTGGCCGCTTGGCCTATATCAGGTCAGCCCTCACAAGCCAAGGCCTTTCAGCAAGGGCTGCCGAAATTATCACCAAGTCTTGGACTCATGGAACAGGCAAGCAATACAGCAAACCATGGAGCATGTGGGTCAGCTGGTGTGATCAACTCAAGGTTGATATCATTCAAGCCCCTGTAACGGTGCTTATTGACTTTCTGTTGACTATTTTTGATCAAGGCAAATCTTACAATACAGTTAATACATATAGATCAGCTATATCAGCTACTATCAAATCTATTTCTGGTCGAGATTTAGGTTCGCACCATCTAGTGTCTCGTTTCATGAAAGGTATTTTCCAAGTGAATCCTCCTCGTCCGAAATATAATGACACGTGGACGTGAATCAGGTGACTCAATACCTTAGAGGACTGTTTCCTGTGAATGAACTCACTCTGAAAAAACCTTTCACTGAAATTAGTGACTTTATTGGCCTTAGCATCAGCCCAAAGAGGTCAAACTTTGCAGGCATTAAATGTCACCAATATGAAAATTCAAGAAGATAAGATAATTTTTGTTGTCAGTGATAGGCTTAAAACTACTCGACCAGGCCATGAGAGTGTAACGTCGTTTTTTCCTGCACTACGAGACAACTGCCCTCTTTGTCCTCGTTTGCATTTATTAGAATATATTAAGAGAACAGAAGCACTAAGAAATGGCTGTACTCAGTTATTTATTTCATATTGCAAGCCTCACAAGAGCGTTACGTCTAGCACTCTAGCTCGATGGATTAAACAAGTTTTTGGAAACAGCTGGTAATTGATGTGCAGAAATACACAGCTCACAGCACCCGTAGCGCAGCTACATCTAAAGCCTTTCTCAATGGTGCATCAATTAGCGATATCTTAAAGTTAGGCAATTGGTCCAACGAGAATACATTCTCGAAATTCTATAAAAGGTGTCCACCTTCGAGTGTATCTATTGAGCAAATGATTTTGTCGTGACTTAAGAGAAAGGTTAATAAACCCAATTAAGTGTGACAGTGTGCACACGTGTCTATTGTTTCTTTTGTCACCTCTGCTTTGAAGAGCGCATAATGAGGTCATAATGCGGAATGTATACGAA